>JBBPQL010000064.1:0-72535 GCA_038092515.1 Boletus subparvulus
TCGCTGTGTCAACAACGGTGTGATGCTGGGCGAGTAGAGGATATAGTATTCCTCGAGTGCGTCCGGTTACCTCGGAAAGAGAATGACAGGCTTAGCCATGTCCGGTGTGCCGCGAGGGGCAGCTATTGATGATGGAGCTACACAGGGGGATAGCGATCGCCGCCATTTTGCAGACAGACACATACGCTACAGGAGTATGAGGCAGGGGATTTTGCCTCGATATGGTTGCTACTAGGATTGGTGTGAGTTACGGACGTACGAAGGAGCGGCGGTACTTAGGAGACGAAAACGCGATACGACCGTGAGAAAACATCGGGGCACCGACAGCTTCAAGTATGATCGGTGCTGGCCGAACCCATCTCCCTCACGCTTATTATATTCAGGGACCCCAAATAAATCGATTCACTCACTCTGACATAGGGGTACGATGAATGTTAATTCGGGAGAGGGAAAAAAGACTTGCACGAGGATTGCACTAGGATCCCTTATCTCAACGATTCTCACGTAAGCGCGATTCTGAGTGATGGAAAACATCTTCCTAAAGAGGTAACTCCAAGTCCACTTAAGTGCAATTTAAGCTCCGATAAGTCTTACTACCCCGGTATGGTCATACTCGCCTTTGGGGTGAATGTTCGGGCGGGAACGCTGTTTGTCGGGTGTCCGCTGAAATTATAATCACCGTTCGTAGTCGTCGTAGAAATCGAGCCTTTCTGCTTGATCTACTTATCGATGGTCGTGTAGTTTGTCAGCATCTGATTGTTGTAGTAGGCACCGGTGCTCGCCGCTCCGGCAAATACAGATTGTATCAGCGATAATCGTGTCAAACTTCCGCGTGTACGCGCTTAAAACTGACAAACCTCTCTCAGGAGGCTTTGCTCATCGACTCACCCAACCTTTTTCTCCATCATGTCCTCCTTGTTCGATGTTCGAAAACAGGTGTGTAACACTGGGTACCTCCTGATTCGACTTAATAATCCCAACTGGTTCTTGAGATCACTTTCTATGGTTCCTATCATTCTCACCCCGTGAACGTCGCCATCCACATCTTCTGCGTCCCAGCTCTTCTCTGGTAACGTCGCTTTCTTATCCCTTCTTTAAACTGGCTTCATTCTTACCATCACTGGCACGTGGTTACCCAGGAGTGCATTGGTGCTCAGCACCCTCCTACCTTCGCCCTCCTTTCTCCCATCCGTCCATTATGTGTTTAATAATTACCTTATTTTTGACTTGAAGACCCCCGCGCTTACCACGGCGTTCTATCTATCGTACTACCTCCTCCTCGATCCTGTCGCAGCTGTAAGCCCACAATCGGTTTCCCAAATCAACCACTCATCAGCCACTTTGATCAGATCCTCTATGCACCACAGTTGATCTTGTCGTTGTTGTCGGCGACGGCGTATGCACACCGTCCCGATGGAATCCGGAATGCCGTCATTGTTCAGCTTTTTTCATGGATCGCTCAATTCCTTGGTCATGGGCTTGCAGAAGGTCGCGCCCCGGCTTTGCTCGACAATATCCTCGGAGGTAGGTTCCGCGTTTTGTGCGAGTAACTCGTTACCCAAGATATCTGTGAAGCTGTTGTGCTTGCCCCGTTCTTTGTCCACTTGGAATTGCTTTTCATGCTTGGTTACCGCCCGGAGCTGCATAAACAACTCAAGACCGACGTTGGCAAGGAGATCTTGAGGTTACGCAGAGAGCAAGCCGAGAAGCGCAGGGCTGCAGAGAAGAAGGCAATATAGTAGGCTGTTCATCGTTGAGGGCCTTGAGGCATCGTTCGTTATGGGACAATTTCCAATGCGGCTTTATGTGGATTTGCGCTGAATGGACTGGTCGATTTTTGTTGCCATTACTATTTCTGTACAGTGTACACGTATCACTATTACGCTAAGTAAGTACATAGGAGCACGGTTCGAATTCACCATCCTCATATTTATGGTCCAGTTCTTATTCCTCTCCTTCAGCTGATCGTCGCTGCGCCTGCGCCTTTCACTACATCCAGCACGTGCTGTCCATGCACACACACGGGATATTTTTTCCCTGAGATGTGGGTGTAGACACTACTAGTACATTTGCTATAAAATTCAAATCTCCTCTCCTCTCAGCCTGAGTCGCCTTCCGGCAGAACCGGGAAAATCACACAGGGAAAATCTATCTGAACAACTTGAAACGCACAGCTAAAAATTTGTTGTAGCACTCGAGCGGATACATCTTGCAGCAGATAACTGTAGGCAAAGTTGTCAGAGTGTAAGCACGATTATTTGCGATAATCACCTGTCGTGTGTCCATCAAACTAGGCTTGTTGGGGGAGGATGAGCTGGTTCTCCGAGCGGAGTGACATAACACGATGTCAGACCACCATCCACCTTGAAATCTGTGCCCTGTTGGACGCCGTGATCAATGCTATGGCGTGACGGGAAGTGTGGTGACGGACTGTTATATAGCTACTGTCGTCACTCGCCACTGGCGACATAGGAAGGTTTAGAGGTGATTCACGCCCAAGTTCAGTAGTAGCACATACAGAAAAGGGCCCCGTTTGCCAGTTCGACCGCTTCACCGAATCGGCCCATGGGGAGGTGAACGAGACGGCGGTTCTTTTTCTCGTCAGTATTCAGGAAATCCATAAGAAGAGCTGGGGCGTTGGTTCCAAGTCAGGTCGGGTATTCTTGAAGAAGGACGACCGCTCACGTGTCTTCAGAGGACCACTGAGGGTGATTTGTCTAGGGTGGGAAAGGCCAAGGTAAAGGAATCGTACTCACGGGCAAAGAGAATTCAGACGAATGCCTTCTCTGGCATGCACCATAGCAAGCTCGCGAGTCATCGCGAGCACAGCTCCCTCGGATCGGAGTCAGGATCAGTGAGACAACAATATTAAGGCAGGTGTACCTTCGACGCGGTGTCTGTGAAGGATCAGAAATCAAATGACGGGACAAGGGGGTGTCACGGAGTACTCACATGCCAGCTGGGGGGTAGCAGCTCCAGCGATGGCTACGAAGCTCGCTGTGTTGATGATGCTTCCTCCAGCGCGAAGGCTCTTTGACTCGTCCACGGGATTTTGACGCATCGCGAGAATCGCGTACTTACATCCCCACCAGACACCCTTGGTGTTGACCGACATCGTGAGGTCCCAGATCCGTTCTTCCGTGTTGAGAGCATTGTCATCTTCTGGATGCATGATTCCTGTATTTCAATAAGAAGGAATACCTGGGTATTACATGTGTAGCCGACTCGCCAGCATTGTTGAACTGGAAAGATGGGTGAATACTAGAGGCCCTTAACGAAATGTTCGAGATGGTCTCATACCATGATATCGAGCCTGCCGAATTCTTTGACGGCAACCTCAACGGCAGATTTAATATCTTGTTCTTTCGCCACGTCGGCTTTGACGGCTAATGTTTTCACATTCGGAAACCTCTGGCTGATCAAGGATGCAGCGCTTTCAGCTGCTGGTAAGTTTATGTCCACCAGCAAGACGTTTGCGCCCTCTTTTGCGAAGAGGAGCGATGATTCGAGTCCGATACCGCTGTTGGCAATCGTCTGCTCGTGTCGATGGGGATCATTTCGAAACTTTGGACTTACGAGCCGGCGCCCGTGATGAGCGCAGACTGACGAAGGAGCAGAGATCAACACCGTCCAGAGCAGATAAGCTACCGTCGAGACCGACCTTGTACTGAAGGCGGCCACTCATGTTAGGGAGGATGTGAAGTGCGATAAGATATTACCAGAGCAACGCACGGTATTTATTTGGCTCGGATAGGAAGCTCGGAAGGCCATACACCCCGATCCGAAAATCCTTGAACTTCTACTAGCGAGAAGAGGGGATAAGGGCCCACGCGTCTTTCAAGGTAGTAATCCGACTAACTCAAACTAATAAATGAACCAGGTGTGCCCCCCATCATGGATACCGCAACGCTTTCCATGATCATTGCTGGGGCCGTGACGCTCAGTGCGGTGGAGCCAGCCCAATTTCAATCCGGGCCTGGTAAGTCTCAGAACATGCACGACCCTCGCTGAACCACATAAATACCTTCGTGCGCCAGAACCGCACCCAAGTTCTTTCCGCTTCCCTCTTCTCCCCACTTACATCCCACCCTCCCTTGAAACATCATGACACTCACCGACTGCTTGCGGCCGCGAGTATACTCCGCTCGTTATCCAAGATGGATGGTCGGCAAACCACTCCTGTACATGTCCTCTGCGCTCGCGTCGCTGGGCGATGCAATGTTCGGCTATGGACAAGGGATCATCGCTGCAGTGCAGGTCCAGCCATCCTTCATCCAGCGTATGTTCGGAAGGACGGTGACGATGGCCCAGATCCAGGCCGGCAACACAGGTGTTGATCCTTGGGTCCAAGGTTCGTTTTTTGTTCTCCTGCGTCACGCCATCCAGTGCCCACAACTACTATCGTGCAGCCATCACTGTCTCGTGTCTGAACATCACCGCATTCTTCGCGTCTTTCTTGGCAGCTTACATTTGCGACGTCATGGGTCGGCGCATGTCGGTCCGTCTCGGTGCAATCATGTATCTTATCGCCGCCTTCATCCAAATCTTCGCACCCAACCTTGGGACTTTGATTGCTGGTCGATCAATCCAAGGAATCGGCGTCGGCATCCTTTCCATGACCGTTCCAATCTTGCAGTGCGAGATTGCGCCCAGCCATGCTCGCGGTCTCTTCGTCTGTATCGAGTACATCTGTTTGAACCTCGGGTACGCTGTCTCGGCTTGGGTCGGCTATGGTTTCTTTTTCGCTATGCCTTCCGAGATCTCCTGGCGAGGTCCATATGTCGTGCAAGCTGCGCTTGCCGCCATCCTGGTAGCATGGACATTCATCCTCCCCGAGACACCTAGGTGGCTCGTGGCAAACGGCTTCGAACAAGAAGGCTTGCGCGTCCTGGCAGACCTTCACGCAGCTGGCGATACAAGACGCCCACACGTCGTTGCGACATACGTCGAAATCGCTGCCGCTGTCGACTTTGAACGCAAGATGGGCCAAGCCACCTGGCGTCAAGTCTTTCGTCAATACACCCGCCGCTCTGTCGTTGGTATCACTTGCCAGATGTTCGCCCAGCTCAACGGCATCAACGCTATCCTGTATTTCTTACCGTCCAACTTGACTCGTGCAGGGTTCAGCATCTCCCGCTCCCTCCTCTACGCTGGTGCTTGCGCCCTCGTCTATTGTTCGGGTACCATTCCTGCGATGTTCCTCATTGATAAGTGGGGCCGGCGTACGGTCCTTCTCATCGGAAGCGTCGTGCTAGCAGCATCCCTCTCTATCGTTGGCGGTCTCCAATACCATTCCAACACCCTTCCCGCCGGACCTGCGCGCATCCCCGTTGCAGACGGCCTCTTTTTCGGCGTTTGCTTCTATCTGTTCTTCTTTGGGGCTACCTGGGGACCCGGTCCTTGGCTCCTTGGCGCTGAAATCTTTCCTCTCCGCGCACGCGCCAAAGGCATGTCGTTGAGCACAGGCACCAATTGGCTCTTCAACTTCATCATCGCGTTCATCACACCCCCACTGTTCGAGGTCATGAACGCGGGATACTACTTCCTTTTGGTCGGTTTCTGCATCATCTCGTTCATAGTAGTCTGGTTCGTCTACCCCGAGACCGCGCACAGGACGCTGGAGGAACTTGGGGAAGTCTTTGGAGACCAAGTCACCGAGGATGATAGCCTCGCACACGCGGTGGCCGAGAAGAGTGCGGGTGCAACCAAAGTGGCAGCAGCATCTGTTCTTACTTCTCGGGTCGACAACTCAGAATTGACACTGCGAATGTCTGAGGGTGTTGCAAACGGTGTCGGGTCAGATAAGAACCTCCCGGCTATACAAGAGGTAGAAGTAGTCCCTCGTTCACGGATCGTTTTGCCATGATGGTCATGAACATTGCAACGTTTGTCAATAATCATTACTGTAACAGAGGTAGTCTATACTCTTGCTCGATGTCTTAAACTCGTAGGGATTCTGGAAAGTCCGTAGGATAGCTTTCATCCCCAGGAAACATGCGAATGAAGTCCCGAACAACTGAAGGCAAAGATTCCGAAGGTATCTGGGGTTGCTCCATATTGGAGGGATAAGACGCACAGGATCCTGGGACACTCAATCCGGCGCCTTCCTGCGTGGAGAATTGCGTGAAACGTATGATCGAAGGCACGGCTGCGATGCGTGATCTGGCAGGAGAAACGAGCGGTGAGATGACTGGGGGAGGCGAAGTATCTTTCCTCGATACTTTAGAATGTTGGTCGCGAGATCGTTTCTTGCCGATCTCGGCAATGCAATGGAGAATCTCTGTGTCAGACTCTGCTTCGGTTGCTGAATCGTTCTCCGCAATGGGAAGATTACCTTCAGCGAATCCACAATGAATTGGAGGACATGGGTCGCGAGCAACTGACGAGTGACGCGGAACCTGAAGCGTGGATAATCTGCCTTTCATCCTCATCTGAAGAATATCCGAGTCGGATTCAGGTTCTGTGAGAGAATCCTCTATATGTGTAGGCGAAATATTTTCCATCGAACTGTGGCAAGGAGGTCCTCGAGGCGTCTTTGTCTTACAACCGGGAGCGTGGTATGATGTCGGTTTCTTGCGTCGTGAGGGGCTCGAGGACTTAGATGAAAGCTCGTCCAATGCTTTATTCGGTGCGAAGAAGAAACGAGATGGACCGGCGGGAGAGTTAATGGGCGATCCGACGGGGGTGGAACCAAGTGTGTAAACGTGCTGACTTTTTCGCTCGCTGCAACTGAGCCGAGGGATCTCAGCGTTCCTTGAACATTGTAAGCGAAATTCAGATGACCCGTTGGTATAAATCTCACTTTCCGGGAGAGACTCCTAGTGATAAACAAACCATGGCGGCAGGTTTATGAGGCGATGGCAACGTTAATTCTCGTTCTTCCTGAGTTTGTGAAGAAATGACACGCTCAGTACGCCGGGAGAATCGCTTGCGTTTAGGTGTCGCATCAAGATGGAGGAGGTATTGACTCTGAGAAGATGGAATAGGGATCATGGGTATAGGATGACCATCGGATGATTGACCATCCAACCCCCCCGACTGGATGAGGTATTGCTTAGGTGGCACAAATACACCATTCCGTGGCACGAAGACACCGTTTTTCTCGCGGGCATGAAAGGGATCTGAGAAATCCAAGTCGACAGGAAAACAAGGGATCCCCGCAGTGGAACGAGCCGAGTGCTGTACATGCGGGAGTACCGGATGGGATACACCCGAATCTGGTAACCTCGGAGAGGCTTGGCTTGGAAGGGAAGGCAAGTGGCAGTTAGAACGTGCCAAAGGGGTGCGATCATGAATGCCATGCACGGGCTCAAATATTCTTCGGGATGATGACTGTGGGGTCCCAATACCAGTCCCTGCATAATTGGAATGTCGAGGACCAGGGGGGAACTCCACGTCAATGGGTTTGGTTATTTTGCGCCGATCAGTGGACGGCGTTGCAAGAGGGATACTGGATAATTCAGGGATAGCATCCTCTGCACCTTCGGGAGATGATTGAGGTAATTTCAATTTCGAAGGGGTAGGCCCAAATTCCAGCTGTGCGAGATCCTTCTCGCTCGGGAGAATCGCATTCTGTTCAACAGACGATGATAAGGCACCAGATGACGTTAGCTGCGCTTTGCCAGGTAACTCGAGACGGCTACTGCGCATGCGTTTTCGAGCGGAAGTGGCGGGGGTGGGCAGTTGCAGGCTTGTCAGTCGCGATTTGGACTGGCCCACAGAGCCGCCTAATGGGCTCGCGGTGGAACACTGCACATTACTCTTCCTCCGCTTTAAAGAGCGAGCCACTGACTGCGAGTCCGTGTCTTCCGTGGGCTTGTCCTTCTTATACGGGACAGCGCGAGATCTGGACTCCTTGCTGCCTCTGGTGAAATAGGCCGTTAGCGGGAGTTCTTGCTGGGAAAGGTCCATGGAAGAAAGGAAGAGAAAGACAGGAGTATTGCCAGTGGTGGCATGGTCGGAGTTGACACGCTTTCAAGGTCCGCCCATAAACTCGTCGCGTCACGCGTCACTGGGCTCACCAAGTTCTCCATGACGGTCGACGTGGAACCACAGCTAAAAAAACGAAGAATGTCGGACTCGGCACAACATACACCTTCATCCCAACTTCTAGTCAAGAGACTCTCAGAGAAAGCCAAGCTACCTACTCGTGGCTCGGCGCTCGCCGCGGGGTATGACCTCTACAGGTACGATGTTCCCTTGCTTCTTTGAACGCTGCGTTGAACCACACAAAAGTGCCGAGAGGAAAACAATTCCCGCGCGTGGAAAAGCATTAATCGATACCCAGCTTTCCATCGCTGTTCCGATTGGTACGTACGGACGTGTCGCGCCACGGAGTGGGCTTGGTGAGTGTCCATGATATTTGTCTGCGTTTGTCTAACATGAACCTTGTAGCTTCCAAGTTCATGATCGACACTGGCGCTGGTGTCATTGATGCAGACTATCGTGGCACAGTCTTTGTTTTACTCTTCAACCTCTCCGACCAGGATTTTGAAGGTAAGTTCGGTTTAAGGCCATCGTGGAAAGCCGGTAACGGAGCAAAAATCTCAGTGCAAGAGGGCGACCGCATTGCTCAACTGGTCATTGAGAAAATATGCAATCCTGACGTATTAGAAGTTGAGGTCGGTCCTATTTTAGGCGTATCGTCGTGCACGATGCTAATTGCTTGGAAAGAACCTTGACGAGACTCATCGGGGAGCCAACGGTTTCGGGTCGACAGGCGGACACAGTCAACTGACGAAGGCATGATCAGTACTGATGATTAGACCTCAGTGTATGATATATTGTTCATCCTGTAACGCTGAGAGACATTACTCCAAGTACTGTACTCGACCCCGGGGTTGGCTTTCCAAAGTTAGACGAGAATTGATTGGTGCAAGGCCATGAAACACACCGCAGCTTTGTCATCTCTCCCGATCAGTTTCCACAACATACATGCCCTTCAGTGTCCGGTTCGCGTAGTGAAGGAGTTTTGTTCCCTGTGCTCCCTCGTCGAGCGGCTTCTTTGTGAGAGGGATCCCAATGCCCTCTGCGCACACGCGTCCATCTGGGATGGAACTATCCATCGAACGGTCTACGTTGACAAGTTTGACAGCTTCAACAAGTCTAACAAGTTCATCCAGCTCTTTCTTTGTGGTGTCATATTCGGGCGTGCCTTCGGTTGGTGGGATGAGAGCGGAGAGCTCATGGAGACGTTGAAATGTGACTGGGGGGAGGGATGGCGAAGGGTACGAAGACAAGAGCTCTCTGAGGGACCATGTCGGTCTTAGCGGTATTCCGCAAGCATCTGTTCCCACTTGTCTGGTCTGAATGAGAGCCCTGGACATACGCCTTGCGAACATGGTTGTGGTGGAGAGGCCGTGGGAAATTGAACACGGGATGTCATGTCGCGGGAATGTGTCGAAGTCTGCTTCGACAATGAATCAAGCAGCCGCTCGTGCTTTCCTCAAACTACTCCCTTCTCCCCTCCCTCCAGCGCTCCGGACCACACCTGCGAACCTTTATCAGGTTCTCGCTCGGCACCCCAACGATGGCGTCGGTCAAAAAGTTCACCAAATCAGATGGACCGAGAAGGGGATCGAGAACTGTCATTGGCAGGTGACCAAGACGCGTCTCAAACACGAGGGCACGCATGGAAAGGCATGGGGAAAACTAGTATGGAGGGGTGAGTCTGTCCGCTTTGATGGGCTCGTCAGGTGTGCTGAATGTGGTGCATTCGAAGGAAAAATCGTGAGCAAGCAGGAAGAGAGGATACCCGGCTCGCTCAAATATAAATGGTGCACGGGGAAGTCATGATACATGGTGCATTGATTTTACTGGTACTTGGCTACGACCTGCTGACACTCCTCTCAGCTTCGCATCTGCTTGCCGTACTTGGCACTTTGACCTCCAGATAGGTCTGGCGTGCTGATGGTGCACCTTGCTGTTAATGCATAGTACAACAGCGAATTTATAGACTACTACTTAATGATATAACAAGTTGCAAAGACATTGCACACAGACTTGGTCTCCCTAAGCCAGAGATAGTCGTGCTGATCAGAGTTACTGTCACGTATTGTCACATCAAGTATTGTCACGCATATTGCCATAGCCGCATTCCTCGCTCGGCCATCTCTTACTCGGCCATTAACTGCTCGGCCGTCAACTGGCTTGTATCGGTGTCTGCCGTAACCACGCTTAGAGCGACTCTCCAGGATGGACTCCCGGCAGCTCATCGACGCGCAGTTCAACCGTGCGGTAGAGATCGTGCAGAGCCTTCCGAAGACAGGTCCCATACAAACAGGCTACGAGGAAAAGCTAACAATGTACAGGTTCGTATCTCATTCAACTAAATCTACACCGAGGCACTGATACCTTCGTTTACTGCTCTGCAGCCTCTATAAGCAAGGTTCCATCTTCCTCCGCACGCTCTTCAGCTTTGGCTCACTATCTGCCCCTAGCTACCGTTGGAAATGTCACGTCTCCCCGGCCAGGGATATTTGACATGTTGGGACGAGCAAAATGGTATGCCTGCCCGCGCCTTTACTCGTCTTCCCAAAATCACGTGTTAATGGTCGCTCATCCTTCAAGGGATGCCTGGGCGAAACATCGAGACTTGGACCAATATGAAGCAAAATGGCTCTATGTTGATGCCTTGTTAAAGGTATTTGGCACACCTCGTTTCTAATCTCTTCGAACTTTGACACGACTTGATTCAAGGCCTTGAGTAAATATTCGGACAAGACAGTTGCGAGGGATCTTATAGACGAACTGCGTTCCTACGGAGGAGATTCCGAGAATCTCGTCTCGAGCTGTATGTAGCCAAACATTTCTCTCCAACTTGTATCCTGATCTCATTTCTTCCAGACACATTGACTAGAACAGGATCGAGGGGTTCATCTTCCAATTCAACGGCCTCTGAAGACAATTCTCCTATACTTCCATCCCACGGACTCTATGATCACCAGCATCCGTCATCCCACCAGCACTTCGGTGCCGCTGTTGATGGCGAGAGCTCTGACGACGGGGAGGTTGGTGATGAAAGTCGAGACCTCCCAGCTGTGCGCGAGGTTTCTCAACAACAACGACCTCTCTCCTCCATCTCGTTATCCTCGCGATACAAGACACCTCAAACGGGTTCATTTGCACTTTCCTCACCTCCACCGCGCCGGACCAGCGTACCTCCGATGCAGCCCCTTCCTAATTTTGAGACGCCATCGGCATTTGCAGATTCACAGACAGCCACATCCGTGACGGCCTCTTCTGTATACAGATCCTCCACTCCGTATGCAGCTCCGCCGACTTCTCGTGATTTAGCGCCACAAATTCAGTCTGCAGAACCCCGTTACAGAAGCCACACTGTAAATTCTCGACACAGCTTTACAACTGGGCCACATCTGAGACCCCCCTCGCGAGCAGTATCAGTTTCACTAGAGCATGCAATGGAGAATATGCAAGCGCACCTTGCGGCCCTCACAGAGCGCATCGATACCCTAGAATCGTCCCTCGCAACTCACTCGCACCCGCAAGCTCAAAGCTCCACTTCTCCTCTCTCGCGCACTTCTTCCGGTCGTGGCAGTCCTGCGGACTCACGATCTGTCTCTCACGTCTCTGAATGGGATGTCGATGACATGGGTCTGTGGACACTGGTCCTAAAACCCCTTCTTCAGAATCTCTCCTCCCTACAACGTCTTTTTATATTTTTCCTCAGAAGTGGGCAGGATAGATCCCCATTGCTGATTGTGATCAGGAGGCTCTGCTTAGATCTCTCGTTCGTAATGGTGGTGTTGGGACTCCTGAGGACCGTCTGGATAAAAACGGGAACGAGACGAAGGGAGGTTGGAGCTGCTTTGACAGTACTCTGGGGCGCCGTCACAGGAAAGAGAAGGATTGCTGGAGGGAGAAATTTGCGCTTGTGACACTGGCATCTTAATATTTACACCATACATCTGCTTCAGCGCGGATTTATAATGTTGGGTATATACGTTGTTTTTGAAAGACATATACAAGTACCAAGTGCAACACAGTCTAAGGATTCAACTTCCCTGTGTACATACACTCAAGACATGTCAACGACGCAACGTATACAATCCCCTCCCTGGATAAATTATTAAGAACAATGCGGGCGGAATAGTGCACATAGGACATACATGCATATCGTGGAACCCTTCGTTGATCTCTTCGAACTTGCGGTGATGAGTCACATATTCATCAATCTTGAATGTGCCGTTGAGATAGTCTGATAATCACCTCGATTAAGAAGAATGTGGAAAATCAGGCCTAAACACGGATATACCTTCGACGAGGCCAGGCAACTCTGTGCGACCTTTGACTCCACCGAACGCTGTACCTCGCCAAGTACGGCCAGTGACCAGTTGGAATCTAGGTGGCCTCGTGAGCTCTGACGACTGAAGGTCCCAAACTGGCGCCTACGGTCTCGTGGAAATCTCCTGGCCAGCAGCTGCAACACCAATAACGGTCGACACGCCCCATCCCTTGTGACAGGCTTCCAACGCCGCTCTCATGACATGGACATTCCCTGTGGCGTCGAAGGTGAAATCCAATCCACCATCGGTAATCTCCACGAGGTAGTCCTGGATCCGTTTCCCACCGGGGAGCTCCGTGGAGTTCACGAACTCGGTGGCACCCATCTTGATGGCCCAATCTTTCTTTCCAGAGTTGACATCAATGGCCATGATCCGAGAAGCACCAACGACAGCGGCTGTGGAGATAACCCCGAGGCCGATGGCACCGCACCCAAAGACAGCGACGTTGGAACCTTCTGTACAAGATCAGGTGGATGGTACAACGGAGGAAGAAGTACATACTGATTCCCGGTTGCTTCACGACGGCACCCCAGGCAGTTGTGATACCACATCCAAGGAGACAGACTTTATCTAGTGGCGCAGTCTTGTTGACAGCGACCACGGAGACATCCGCAACGACCGTGTATTGCGAGAAGGTGGAAGTGCCGCTCTATGGGGCAAAGATGTGCTCAACTTGACAATGCAACGAAATGGCAAGAGATGGCTCACAAAGTGGTGGACTAGCTTCCCTCTGCACGTGAATCGGCTGGTATCATCGGGCATTAGACCCTGTCCCTGAGTCGATCGCACTGAAAGCATAAGGATGAAAGGCTGGCCACAGTTCAACGACATATATTTTCCACACAGATTCGTCTTTCCGCTCTTGCAGAACTTACATTCGCGACATTCTGGAACGCGTGTCGGAAAGTACCGGATCAGCTGGTGAAGGACGACTCACCGGCGATATACAAGGGGATGACATGGTCGCCCTTGGATCACATAATAGAAATCAGGGATATCAGACAAGAAACAGGGAAATACATACAGGAGCTACATTGGTGACCCCTTCACCCACTGATTCTACCTGTATCGAATTAAGCAGACTGCAGTTGACGGTACGCAGTAACTCACGATGCCTCCGCCCTCGTGACCAAGAATCACAGGGAACAAACCCTGAGATCAATCGTAACTGGAGCCGATCCCAGATCTCGCTTTACATACCTCGGGATCCTTGCTATTGCGAGCGGAGTCGTCGGTGTGGCATATACCTGACAGGGTGATACGATCGGCCGTGTACCGCACAGGAACTTGCCACACTTACCGGTGTGAAGGATCTTGATTCGCACCTCGTGTGCTTTAGGGGGTGCGACCTCGACCTCCTCGATTTGGAGTGCTTCGCCTGCACCCCAGCAAACCGCCGCTTTACACTTGATGACCTGACCTGCTGCGCTCGCCATACTGTAAGACCGTGATGATGTGGAAGAAGAGAGAGCCCAGTGGGATTTATCCGTGTGCACCCCATACTCATGGGCGGGTCACGCTCAGCGCTCAGGCTTGGTTGGGAGTTCGGGTCATGCTTGTAGCCAAGTTGCGGCAGCTTCGTCATACCCAAGATTGAAGCTTCGAAGGTTCCCACGCAACGGTCTTGGTCCGATGACCGATTTGAGCATTCAAAGCGATCGATCAGGCTCATCTTGTTTCTGTATAGCAGCGGACCAGCTTGATGAGCCTGATGTGAGACGGTATGTACACGCTTGTGCGGGTCTCAATGCGGCAAACGTCACTGTTCCACTTGGCACGCCGAATCCGATGGTCTTTCCAGATCTCTACCACAAGCGAGTACGTCCATATCTCATTTTTCGACTCTCGAACTCGCCTGCGATCCCCATGTTTGCCAGACCGCCGCCACCGCAAAAGCTTGCTTCGTATGCTACAAACCTACCGCGACCGTCCTTGCGACACTGGTGATTTCTTTTTCACTGGCCCAGTCCATCTCACTGACTCGGATCGTGGGTTTGCGACATGCGTGCCAGAGGTCCTGGTGTCCAAGACGTCTCGCAATCATATGTTCGTACAAAACTACCTTGCGCCCACTCATTGCACTCCAAGACTGCCACTGTACCGCTGGGGTGGTTACGATTTACGGGTCAGCGCTTCAGCCTCCAATGACACTGTGCGATCTGCTCTTCCCCAGCGTCCAGGCCTAAGGCCCACCTGCACCGCAATAACATTGAGATTTCGAGGGTGCTTCGCACGCATGTCTACCATTGATATTGGTGGTAATCACTGCCAGGCATCTCAACTCACCTCTGTCAAAAATTTCGCTTCAGGCACGGAAGAGCTATTTAACTCGCAAAAATCCAAGTCAGGGGTGCGACTATGATACAGGTTTCATCCTCGTCGTATACCTTTTGGTTTGTTTCAGGTTGGCATTTAACCGAGCATCGTACTGCTACCAGTAACTGCGTTGTCATTGGCATTATGGCAGGGCTGGCAGGTTAGGCTATGAACGTTCATAAATAATCGGTGTCAGCACCGCGACTGTAGATAGAGAGTCTGACATGGCAGTTACCACCTTTACGCACGCGACTCAGATCGCAAACGACGAGTCAGTGAGTCCGAGTAGTTTGCAATGTCGCGTGCGTACTAAAAAGTGTCAAAAGTCAAATGACAGTCAAACCCTTCATTCTTGCCGCAATACCTCTTCTTAAATAGCCGCATTCCATTCATTATGAGCTCAACGATCCCATCGTTCCCCATTCCCTCTCCCCAGCCGTTCTACTCTTAACAATGGCAATCTTGGATTCAACGTATGTCCCCCCCCTTTTCCCCTCGGCCTGACATTGATCATTCATCCCAGTATGGGTGCATACTTGATTGGGGTCGTCATCGCATCGGCGTTAGTATACGGTACATTATGTATCCACCGTCGCACTCATGATTTCCTATAGTCTGTGGGGATGTGTGTGCCACTGATACATTTTCATTTCCACCTATTAAACTAGCATACGACAGGCACCTGCGTTCAGACATGGTACTACTATGCTCACTATCCTTCGGACCGGTGGTACATCAAGCTTCTCGTCAGTTTACGCAATTTTCTCTCAGTCCCATCCTAATCTTTTGCTGCAGGTCGCTTGCATTTTTGCGTCAGACACTGTCCATCAGGCCCTGATTACGCACCTGGGTAAATACGATCACTCCCCACACCGGTGTATGTGTTTTCATCCATCTCTAGTCTACACGTATGTCGTGACCTACTTCGGAGATTGGGCAAAGCTCAATAATGTTGTCTCGTGAGTGTGTTCCTGTTCAAAAAATCCTTCTGATAATTCCCCCTAGGAGTCTGATCGTAAGTGATGGTCTTCCTTCGCTGACAGTCATTGACCCCGTTACATAATCGAGATCGAGGTTTTCTTCAATGTATGCGCATCGATTCGTTTGGCACTGCTTTTCCCTGGCTCACCATGCATACTAGGGATTCACTGCACTCGTCGTTCAGTCCTTCCTGGCAGTGCGTGTATACATGCGTACGTTCTTACACTTCGCTGAATGAGTTCTGCCATTGAATCTCCTCACAGTCAGCAATAAGAATGTGTTCCTCAGTGGCTTAGTTGTGTGTTGTGTGTTATTCGGGACGCGCAATTTGATTTCTTAGTCTTTTTTTCCATAGATGGTATTGGTTCTCGTTGCATGGAGCGAGTTACATTCTTACGTACCCACTCTCCCACTCTTACAATGTTCTATCCACAGTTGTAAACATCGGTGGGTGACTCGGTTTTGACCGTAAACGATTGACGCCAACGAAACCACGCAGTCTTCTGTATCAAGGCGTATGTTTTCTTTCATGTTCTCTTCCCATCAGCATTTCACTCATACATGCTTAGTATAAATCTCAAAACGTATGCAGAGCTTGCTACCATTAACGTAAACGGAGTAAACCCAGTCCTGTGAGCAGTCCGCTAACAATGCATGCAGAATATTGCGACGTGGATCACTGCAACCGCCGCCGCAGGGGACATCGTCATAACCATGTGCCTCTGTTATCTATTGCAGAAATCGCGAACTGGCTTCCGGAGGTGGGTATTCCCACACATTCGCTCGCTGTGCATTTTGAATATGTTGTCGTCAGATCTGACATGACGATTAACAAGTTGGTAAGTGACCATATCAATAGAGTCGCCTTCAGTGAAAGACGAGCGTGGCCCAGATCTTGTTCAGTATCAGCACCGGTCTTTTGACAAGGTCAGTTTCGTAAGTGATGAAGGCTCATATCGCTGACAGTGTGACAGCCTGGATGCCATCGCAGCGGTAATATCCGTAAGCCATGTCGCGTATCTCGTCCGATTTCTCGTTTCTGATCATGTCGTAGATTACTTTGTGGCCACAAATGTTCATCTGCGTCGCTTTCTACTTCTGCATTGGCCGACGTACGTCCCACGTTGGGAGCGAGCAAACTATTATTAATGTGTTATTTCAGTGTACTGTAACTCCCTCCTCGCCACGCTGAACGCGCGCAAAGAAATGAAGAGCGAGACTCGTCACGAAGATATATCGCTTTCAAGCTGTCAGGCTACACAACAAAAGACGAACCACAGTTTCCTTGGAATGTCTTCCAAGGTAGGTTTATTGAGAAATGGGTAGGACATTCATTATCATCTCATCAGCGTCCGCCAAACAATATTTCCATCAAGATCGACACTACAGAAGAGTACATGCGGGACGAGGTGAGTAATGTGTGTAACAACTCGCTGTTTGCTTGACTGACGTGGTGGCCAGCACTACTCTGCATCGAGTCGTGAACTGATGAATCCTTAAGTTGTTGTTCTTTGAGCTCGCTTGCAAGATATGGGCCGAAGGATTAAAATATACTTAGAAACCGTTTGTTCGATGTCTACCATTCCAGATGCTCTTTTTGTTTTGACCACCGTTTCGGTTGACTACTATTTTGGACAGTCATGCATCCATGACTTGTAATGGCAACAAGGCCATGAGCAACAAGGCAGAGCGCGCAGCTCCGAGGAGGAGCAGAGAGGCAGCTACAAGCTGCGACAGCTCACTAAAGACGAAGCGACCACAACGGGAGTATCAGGGCGGCGTGACAAGACGCTAGGAAATGTCTACAACCATGGTCGGGCTGCCCGTATCTCTGCTTCAGTGCGGATTTATAATCTTGAGTACATACGTTGTTTGTGAAAGACACATACAAGTACCAAGTGCAACACAGTAAGGATTCAACTTCTTTGTATACATGAGCTACACTCAAGACATTTCAACGACGCAGCGGATACAATCCCCTCCCTTGATGAATCATTAAGATCAAGGCATGCGGAATAATGCAGATGTGACATACATGCATATCGTGGAACCCTTCGTTGATCTCTTCGAACTTGCGGTGATGAGTCACATATTCGTCAATTTTGAGCGTGCCGTTGAGATAGTCTGATAATCGCCTCGATTAAGAAGAATGTGGAAAATCAGGCCTAAACACGGATATACCTTCGACGAGGCCAGGCAACTCTGTGCGACCTTTGACTCCACCGAACGCTGTACCTCGCCAAGTACGGCCAGTGACCAGTTGGAATCTAGGTATCCTCGTGAGCTCTGATGACTGAAGGCCCAAACTGGCGCCTACGGTCTCGTGGAAATCTCCTGGCCAGCAGCTGCAACACCAATAACGGTCGACACGCCCCATCCCTTGTGACAGGCTTCCAACGCCGCTCTCATGACATGGACGTTCCCTGTGGCGTCGAAGGTGAAATCCAATCCACCATCGGTAATCTCCACGAGGTAGTCCTGGATCCGTTTCCCACCGGGGAGCTCCGTGGAGTTCACGAACTCGGTGGCGCCCATCTTGATGGCCCAATCTTTCTTTCCAGAGTTGACATCAATGGCAATGATCCGAGAAGCACCAACGACAGCGGCTGTGGAGATAACCCCGAGGCCGATGGCACCGCACCCAAAGACAGCGATGCTAGAACCCTCTGCAAGCACATACAAGATCAGATGGACGGTACAACGGAGGAAGAAGTACATACTGATTCCTGGTTGCTTCACGACGGCACCCCAGGCAGTTGTGATACCACACCCAAGGAGACAGACTTTATCTAGTGGAGCCGCCTTGTTGACAGCGACCACGGAGACATCCGCAACGACCGTGTACTGCGAGAATGTGGATGTGCCCATCTAGAAAACAAAGATGTACTCAACATGACGACGCAACGAAACGGTAAGAGACGGCTCACAAAGTGGTGGACTGGCTTGCTTCTGCAAGTGAATCGGCTGGTGCTATCGGGCATTAGACCCTGTCCCTGGGTTGATCGCACTGAAATCGTAAGGATGGACGTCTAGCCAAAGTTCAACGACATATCTTGAATTACCTTTTCCACACATATTCGTCTTTCCGCTCTTGCAGAACTTACATTCGCGACATTCTGGAATGCGTGTCGGAAGATACCGGATCAGCTGGTGGAGAATGACTCACCGGCAGTATACAAGGGGATGACATGGTCGCCCTTGGGCCATAAAACAGGAATCAGGGATATCAGATGAGAAACAGGGAATGCATACAGGAGTTACACTGGTGACCCCCTCACCCACTGATTCTACCTGTATCAAGTTAGACAGACTGCAGCCGACGGTACGCAGTAACTTACGATACCTCCGCCCTCGTGACCAAGAATCACAGGGAACAAACCCTGATATCAACGAGTCAATCGTAACTGGAGCCAATCCCAAATCTCGCTTTACGTACCTCGGGATCCTTGCCGCTACGAGTGTACTCGTCGGTGTGGCATATACCTGACAAGGTAAGACAATTTCGGTCGTGTACCGCATAGCAACTTGCCACCACCTACCGGTGTGAAGGATCTTGATTCGCACCTCGTGTGCTTTAGGGGGTGCGACCTCGACCTCCTCGATTTGGAGTGCTTCGCCTGCACCCCAGCAAACCGCCGCTTTACACTTGATGACCTGTCCTGCTGTGCTCGCCATACTATAACTTGAAGACCGTCACGGTGACGATGTGGGAAAGGGGGGAGTTCAGTGGGGTTTATCCTCTCTTATATTCGCCGGTCACGGCTGGACAATGTGATCTTGTTTCTATCTATAGCAGCGGGTGTCCGAGTTATCGATGTGAAGGTCAACGCTAGATGGATGAGCCTGATGAGACCGTATGTACACGTTGTGCGGATTTGAATGCGGCAACTTGAAACATCACTGTGGGAGCCATTCCACTACTGCACGCCGAATCCGATGGTCTTTCCAAATCTCTACTACAAGCGAGTACGTCTCATTTTTCGACTCTGAGCTCACCTGCGATCCCCATGTTTGCCAGACCGCCGCCACCGCCAAAGGTTGCTTCATATGCTACAAACCCACCGCGACCGTCCTCGCGACGATCGACACTGCGGATTTCTTTTACACTTGCCCAGTCCATCTCACTGATCGTGGGTTTGCGATACGCGCGCCAGAGCCAGAGCCAGAACCCAAGAAACCTTCCGTCAGTCCCGAAGAGATTGCTAAAGTGAAGCAGGAATGGGAAGCGAAACAGCGTCAGAAGAAAGACAAGGTACAGGGAAAGGAAGGAGGCCAGATTGATGGAGATGGAAAGAATAGTGCAGAAGGTGCACACAAAGATGCAGAAGGAAAGGAAGCAGACGTCGGAACGAAAGCGGGCGATAAGGAAGAGAAGAAGCCTGCAAACACTGTCACTGCCATACCGGTCGCCCCGCCATCAGACGAGCCAACCTCCAGACCGACGCACGAACGATACGTTTTGCATCGTAACATCTTTGCGCTCAGAACTGCTGATCACCGTAGAAGAAGACAAGCGGCTCAAACTAAGGACCTCGCACCTCGCTTGCCAGGTGCACCGAGGAGTTTGTTACCATAGCCTGTCTTGTACGGCCCGGGTTGATTCAAGTCGTATGACCTTTCCATACTACCCCGATTACACACTAAGCCCCATCATTGCGGGTATTGTCACCAATCATCAAATATTACAATTCTGTTACAACCTCATATCATAGCCTGAACACCAAAACTAGAGAGCGCCCCAAAAGCAAGACCGGCGTTCACAAAGGAGCCACCGAGTGTTGCGGCGACATCTACGTATTCGCGGCGTCCATTCAACCTAGGATTATGTTCTAGGGATGAAACGGCAAGTAAAGCTAGGGATGAGACAAAGCCGTTTGTGTATCCCATTGTCAGCATTATAACCATGAAAAGGATATCGGAACCTATGATGGGAGAGACCGGGGTTGCTGTTGCAGGTCGAAGGACATTGCAAAGAAGCATCAAGGGAATGAACAGCGTCCGTAAGAGAGACATAACTAGGATCTTCCTGGCGGACCAGACAACTAAGCGAGGGAACGAGCAGCTGTATCGCCCAACAAGATCCCCGGTGTTAAAAACCAAGAAGTGCACTGCGCTGAATAGCAAGGGATGGATGCCTGGATCCATGGATCGCACACGGACTGTGATCGCAGGATAGACCGCCTGGTTAAAGACCCTATCAGTCAGAGAGCAATTAAAGGCAATAAAGTAGGCGCTTACGAGAGTGACTGCGAACACATACGCAATAGAGAACATGAAAATCAAATTCTGTCTGAAAACTTGATAAACGTGCGAGTTGGGCTCTGTCGGGGAATTTCTACGATCATCCGCGACTAGCGCAGTACGCTCATCTGTGTCTCCGACTTCGTGGTGTGGTTTCAGAGCACCGATAACCAATTTATAGAAAGGCTGCCTCGTCAACCACGTGTAGGCAACAAGTGTGATGCCGAGAAAAATAGCGGAAACACCAAGGAATATTCGCGCAGCTTTTTCCTCAGCTTGACCATCCTTGCCAGTGGCATCGGCTCTGACGACCTTCATTGAGACGGACCCCGGAGACGAACCCCAAAGAGAGATTATCGAGCTGGCAACCTGTACGGCACTGACCGCAACCGCGACGGCGGCTTGTCCTGATATCACAGTTTGCAGGAACGATGCGCCAAGTAGCGATGCTCCAGCGAAGACAGCAGTACACAGACTACCACTCGTGATCGCCGCAGAAGCTGCGTTGAAGAGAGCGAATGAAAAAAAGCTAAATGGTGTGCCTCGAATGAACGTGCTGAGACAGAGAGATGTAACAAGGAGGATCATCGCAATGATGGACGCGAATATAAGGCGAGATGGGGACGACTGCGATATCAGGTGAGTGCTCCGTATCACGAACATTTAGTGAGATCTACGAACCTGTTTCAAAGTGATTGTGAAGTAAAACTGAAAGACTAAATTGGTCAATGTGTAGACGCTGGACAAGTACGAGCTAAAGGTCGAGTTGAAGGGGGAGTCAGCCAGTCGAGACAAGAAAAACGGCGTTCCATTGACCAGAGCTGAGTGGAGTCATGAGCACTAAGAGGACAGGTGCTATTTGGAGAGAAGAATCACCGTTCCAAGGCAGCAAGATGGCGCAGCCCAGAAGGAAATACGTCCACTTGGTTCGGCCTTCGGCTAGAAACCTCTCGCTTGTTGAGTAATAAAGATCGCCCCCAGCATCGTGGACGTCAGAGTCGTCAGCTTGGCCCTCTGAGGATGGAATGGCGCGATATCTGACAGGAGAGTCTGTCATACTCATAGTAGTCCAAGGTATAAATCTGCTCACACGCCAGCTGGGGAACCGATATGTCTTGCGTGGCGTTGACGGCCCGGCTCGGGACTCTGTTCGGTACCGTCGAACTCTTACAAATCGATCAAAGCAGGTTCAAAACACAATGTATGATCAACGGTATTAGGGTAGCTCTATCGACTTTACTTCCGAGGTTCTGCAGCAGGGATGACCTGGTTCGCAGCCTCCTTCAGCACCAGTTGAGTCAATTTCTCTTTCTGCTTTTGCGCTTTCCTCTGCTTGCGTTTTACTTTCCTCTCAATCTTCGCCTTACGATCTCCTGTCAACCACCGTCTCTTCTTTTCTGCTTTGCGCTCCTCCTCTATCTTTTGTCTATACTTGAACACACCTTCGGCACGCGCTACCCTCGCTGGTCGGCCATTCAAGTGCATGAGCTCTCGTTCGACGATCTTCTTGAGAAGCTCGGCCCTGCGGACCTTGGCGGCCTGCCAGCGACGCTGTTTCTTGGCTCGACTGTGTGGGTTTGAAAGCTCTTTCGCGACGTGGTACTCCATTGGTGTCGACTCGTCAAAAGGCCTCGGCCGAGGGCTGAACAATGCGTTGATGTAGGCGTTTTCATCAGCTGGTTTGGGTTTCTTCAAGTCCGGTGGTTGATAGGTAATCTTGAGAACCGTGTCTTTGGTGGTATCATAAAACTTGTTGGCTGGTGGCATGGGGCAAGTGTCACGGCAGGTCCGAGGTATAGATAATACAACACACCTCCTGGTCGTTCCGGGAATTCGTGCTTCGGCCACGGTACCACGAGTGGGGCTCTGCTGGTTTTCTTAAAATATGCAGGCACTGTCGCGAGAGCGATACGCTTCCAATCGAAACGACGAAGTGCGGGCTGCCAATGAGGGTCCCTTACTCCAATCCGTCGTGTAAACACTCTATCATTGCAAATTTTCACCACCGAATAGGAAATGGGGGGTACATGCTCACTGGATTTCCTTCTCCTTTCCTTGTGGTCTCGTGACTTTATGGGAGCCCATGAAGAGCTGACACCTTGAATAATGCACGCTCCTGTTGACCGGAGCCTTATTGGGAGCTGCTTCCTGTTACAATGGTCGGAAACAATTTGGATAAACGAACAACAACCGGCGCACCTTGATGTTACCCTTGAGGTATACGCGGTTCGAAAACCTGTTTATACTCAGAACCTCGTGAAGCTTGCTTCCTTCGCCACGGACGCGTATCTTGTCACCAGGGACGACATTCCAATATTTGATACGATCCTTGATGGGTACCGCTTTAATACCAGGGTCATAGCGCGAACGTCTCTCCGACCAATGCTTCGGGACAGGCAGAAGGTGTCGAAAATTCTTTGTCCATGGTATCCTTGTAGTGGCTTTAAGGACCTGTACGCGTGATAACGACATAGAGCGGGGTACAAACTGAAGATGGTTCGAGGACGAGGAGCAAGTCCCGGCAAGGCAAACACAGAAACAGAAACCAAATTTCGCTGACTAAGCATTTGCCCCTGTCACGACACCTGGCCATTGGAGTATCGCGCATTAAGAGTACATTGGAGTAACAACTTGGAAGCCTCGGAACATCCATCCCGACTACATCACCCCGCTGGCACAGGCCCAGCCCTTGTCGCAGTCCATGCTCCCGGGGCTGTACTAGACTCTTCCGACTCGAGCGTCTGAAATCGGGATGAATAAAGTTATCAGCATCATGGAGCAACTTAACCGACCTCAAGCAACATTGCGATGATATTATCCACCTCTGAAGCTGGTACACCCCCACACCCAGCGCCGATAAGCCTCCTGTACTCAGCCATCCGCCCGCCGGTTCCCGCTTCCGCCCGGAATGCAGTCAAGTGATCGAACATTTCCTTCCTCCGCTTGCGACGATGTCCTAGTTCCTCCTTTACCAATTCACAGGCGGTCCTTATCGAATCTTGGTTATTCGGAAGATCGAGGTACAGCGCAAGAAGATCCGTGATGTCCTCTTCCTGGGGCAGCGCTTTCCGTTTCCCCTTGCTTTTATCCTTGTCTCTGTCCTTCCCTGGTTCCGTCGACCCCTCGCCCTCAGCGTCATCGTCCGTCCGATAGGGAACAGTTGTGGGTGTGATCTTCAGCTCCCCGTCCGCCGCATCCCTGATCGACTTTTCTCGGTTCTCCTCGACTTTGATCCATTTCTCCCAACCCAATCGATATCTTCTCCCCATCTTGTCCAACAACTGAGTTTCTAGCTCTGACAGTAACCCTTTTGCTAGTTGCAGTCCCTCTGCTTGTGTCTTGAGTTGATTGACAGCTCGGTGGCTCTCAAGAATCTCCTGCTGGATATTTTGCAAGAGTGCGTGGGCTTGATTCATGTCGCGTTCTTTATCCTGGAGCTCGCGATCGAAAGACGCAGCAAGGCTATCAAGCATGCTCGTGGCTTCGTTGACGCATCTTGTGCTCGCCTTCTGGCCGGCTACTGAATGGTGTAGTGGTAGGCGCTCGCCACCCATGGGGATGGGAAGGGGAATAGTCGGCAAAGGATACGCAGCTTGCGCGTTACGAAAAGACATTGCTGAAAGTCGAGAAATCGGACCCGGAGACGACCGGAAACGCTCATCCTCGAGAATATAGTCTTCAGTACTCTTTCCGTCACGGTTCACGAGCTTGGGGTCTCCCCCATGGTCGATGAGGAGTTTGACGAGACGCTTGCTTCGGCATCGAGCAGCCATTGTCAATGCGGTCTCGCCATCTTCGTCTTGGAAGTTGATCACGTCTGCCAGCTCTTTGGGATAGTCGGCCAAGCGATTGAGCACCGTCTCCATGTAGTAACGCGCTGCATGCGTCTTCCCTTTGGACATAGCAACATCAACAATGTGATGGAAGACGGTCCGATTGTAATTGTCGATGTTGAGAGTGGAGCGGTGGAGGAGCTCGTACAACTCCGGGAATTTTCTTACATCGTAATTGTTTGCAAACATGACACTGCGCATCAGTGCAGTCTGGCCCGCCTTGTTCACCTTGAAAATATCAGCCCCGGCCGTGAGCAGTAGTTTCACGATACGGAGCCTGCCCATCGCTGAAGCCCAATGTAATGCAGTGTGACCGTCGTCGTCAATGGCCATATTCGCGTCAAAATCGGGAGGAGGTGAGATGAGAATTTGAGGAATTTGATTCGTGTCCGAAATGAAGTATTCGAGGATCTGGTCGCTATAAGCACGCGGATCATCAGTACCATTGGCCTGTGTGGCGATCTCATCTTCCGAAGCATCATCAAGACGCTCGTGGAGGTGACGTCGCGACGGTTTACGTCGTACACCATGTCTGCGATCTTCTGACGCGTCCATTTGATCATATGCATCAGCGATGGGCGAGGGGGTACGTGAACTAGATGATCCGCGTGATGGAGATGATGTCATTGAGCCATCTTCTGAACCGGGTTCGGAAAACGCTTCCTGCTCCGTATCTGCTTCGGCGTCAACCTGACGGCGCGAACGGGTGCCAATGAGAGCAGAACTTGGCTCGGTGACCGTGGGTGGAGCCCGACGGGCCGGTTTGGTGACGGAAGCCGAGGACACGAGATGTTTCGGAGCAAGGGGTGGGCTTTTGGCCGCGGGCTGGAATTCAATAATAGGACGAAGGGCAACTTCACAATTGTATTGCCTCGCGAGGGCGAGTCCACGGTCGAGAGGTATCCATGTCCCTGTGAGGCGGTGGGTTCAAGTTTGAGAGATTAATGAAAGAAAGCAAACCCACCCTGATACTTTCCATATCCACCCTGAACTTTCTCGTGCTCGCCCTTCTGGACCTCTCGTTCCAGAACTCGGGTGCGCTGGGGTTTGTCAAAGCCAGCGACTTTGAGTATTTGCGTCGCGTTGAGCCATGAATCTGAGCGCCGCCGCATTACTGCGACACCTTTGCACATCCTACGCGCGTTAGAGAGATGAGGGCGTGTCGGGCGGAGTAGGGAATATGACGAACATTTCGTACACGGGTATCCCGCTGTAGGTTGCCTGGCGATGGGGAAGTATGAGGAACAGCAGGACGACAAGGAGATGAAATGAACGAGACCTTGAATATTTGGTTTTCAGGCATTGTCAGGCCCGCTACGCACGTAACGAGTGTTGGACGTTGTGGCTGGCCGTGGTGCTGGGAGTGCTACGGTGGGCGGTGTGTACGCGTGCTCCAACAACGACAAACAACGCGATCACCCGGGCCCCTGAATATTGCTCTCAGCCCCCCGCCAAATCCTGCCGAAGAACACGCGGAACGCACTCCATTCCTCGGAGCTCCGCGTGCACGACGTATATCTTCTCCTGTTCCTGCGTTCTCCTGCGCTGGCCTGTCCAGTTGGGCAACCTCGTGCAACACATGCTGTCTTTCGATGCAGCCATGCGTTCCTCCACCCCGTGCCCTGCCATGCGCACCGCTCGTTTCTTGTCTGAAATCTCCCCGGGATCGTCGTCGTCGCGCTTTCCTCGTACTTCGTGTCCCCAGAGCGCGTCTTCTCTTCGTCTCGCGGGGAACCCTAGGCTAAGGTTTGTTCGTCCGCTTTTGGACATGTTTTGACGTGTTTAACAGAACGCGACGGTCACGAGACATGTTTCCTTTTCCAAGGAGCTCTTCTTGGCTTCCAAACGCCTACCTCGAGGCACGTTGCCACCGCTCTTTATTGTCACGCCTCCTCTCCCGCACGCCCCACCTCCTTTCCTCCAACTTGCATCTCAAATCTGCTACGTCGCTAAGCAGGAACGTCCATACCCATGGCTCCCAAGTGCGAGCCACTGTGTCATTTCGGAGACAGGCAAGCCCTTCCTGCTGACATTTGTCTACTCCTCAACAAGCATCATCAGGCTCTACTTCACAACTTTTCCGCATCCACCGCCCAGTCCCCACATCCTCAATAATCAATCCCCTGACCCATCAAACAACCCCCGTGTGCGCGCGAGACCCAGAGGAGGCCCATCCGCATCTCCCGACGATGACGCCACCTATTACTACTTCACGATCGATGACCAGCTACTCTATCTCTCTTTCTTCCAGGACTGGGGCCCGCTCAATCTTGCAATGGTTTACAAGGCTTGCATCCTTCTCCACGAACTACTGGAAGTAGGTACAGCTTCCGAACCAACAGGGGCAGCCCGCTGATGGCTTCATCATAGGACAAGGACCTCCAATCACATCGCCTTGTTTTGTATTCTTCCGATGACCCGCGGCGGAAAGCGAATGCGGCCCTTTTGATGGCACTCTATGTTGTACGTATTTCATCCTAAATCCGTCTCGCTCTTCACACTCTTCTCAGATGATCGTACAACGTCGTGCGCCGTGGGAAGCCTTCCATCCGATAGCTGAGATCGAATTTATGCCCTTCCGTGACGCCGGACGTGGACCCTCCGACTTCAATCTCAGCATCCAGGATTGTCTATGGGGAATGTGGAAGGCGATGCAAAACGGCCTATGTGATATGAACGAGTTCAGTGTGGAGGAGTATGAGTACTATGAGAAAGTTGAGAACGGGGACTGGAACTGGATAACGCCGAACTTCATCGCATTCGCATCCCCCGTGGACTCCGCCTGGATCAAGAATCAGAAAGAAGCAAAGCAGGCTGCTGCAGGTCCCTCATCTCCTGCTCGACCCGGAACAGCAAGCCCCACTCGTTCGTCTGCCATCAATCACGCCCTGCAGCGCAAATTATCCACACCGTTCTGTAATTGCCTCGATTACTTCGAGAAACGCGGTGTAAAGGTCGTCGTTCGTCTAAATACCGAGTTGTACGATAAACAACTATTTCTCGATCGCGGCATCAGCCATGAAGAGCTTTATTTCGATGATGGCACGAACCCAACGGACGAAATCGTGCGGACATTTATCGATTTGTCGGACACTATAGTGGAGAGTGGTGGAGTAATCGCTGTTCATGTGCGCCATTTTCTTCCCATCGATTCCCTTGTCATCACTTGGCGGGTATGTGGTAACAATCCTCTGTCAGTGCAAAGCAGGACTGGGACGAACTGGCACTTTGATCGGGGCCTATCTCATTTGGAAATACGGGTTTACGGCGACCGAGGCCATTGCTTTTATGCGTATCGTTCGACCTGGAAGCGTGGTGGGTCCGCAACAACAATACATGTACCTCAAGCAATTGGAATGGGCAAAGTGGGCAGCAATTGATGAAATGAGACGATCGCAGGCCGCCGCCGCCACGGCTGCGATACCGGTCGTAACACCAGTTACCCCGCCTGCGGAACAAGATGAAGAAATGGGAGAGGGTGGAAGGGTGACACCACCCGCCAACGGCGTTTCTTCCATACCTTTGCCTCCTGTGACACCCAGTCGACATGTGGCCGCCGCTGCAGCGAAAGCGCACGCAATCGCCCCTCCAGGGCAACCGAGGAAGACGCCCATGGCGAAGCGGGTCGCAGTGGATTCTGATGATGAAAATGGGGAGGAGGCAGACGACACGCTTCCAGCCCTCGGTGCAGCGCCACCCGTTACGCGGCAACGTGCCAGGACAGCCACGCGACAAACTGGGGCAAGAGGAACGGCATCAGAACAGCGGCCTACGCGTGTCCTGCGATCTGCGGTTACAGTTAGCCAACGAAAACCACCTTCCACCGCTACCAACGCTGCGAAGACGTCTGCGCAACCCCCAAACAAGATACCAAGACTGGCCGCTGGGACGACCACACGAAGTACAACAACCAGAGGCGTTGGCGCACCTTCGTCGCGAAGAGTTCCCCAACCACCACCGTCACCGACTCCATCGAGATTACCTACATTGGCAAAGCGGAACAATACAAACAATACCCTGGCTGAGATAGCTGCAGGAACGAAGTCGAAACCTTCCTCTAATGCTTGGATGACGACTGGCGCGTCAGCCGTCGTTGTTCCCGCATCCAAAACCACTCAACGACCCGGCCCACGTCCGGTAAGACGGAGGAGGAGTAGCTTTAGTGCAGCCGATGTCGTTGCGTAACGGTCGTTACTCTGCACGTCTTGCTTTCTTTGGACTGTTGCACACTTTGGCCGCGCTTAATCTGGCTTTCGTCAGCGCTGTGTCTCGTTCTCTGTTGGTATTTATCATGATCTCCTACTCTTCTAGCATTGTAAAGGTTCTCCCATCCACACCTCACGCCCACACTGCCTTGTCGTTTGTGTAGCATCACCGATTCAATGATAGAAGAATGGAGCATGACTTGCTCAACGAACAAATAAATCGTCTGCAACTATTCACCCATGATTCTTCTCCACTTTGGAATATTTGTGTACACACTCGAAAAACCACTTGAGATCCTCTGGGTCCACGCCAGGCGTGATTCCATGTCCCAGGTTTGCGATCCAACCAGTGGTGGGGCGAGCAGCACGGACCTCTGCGCACATCCTTTTCACCTCTCGCTCGATGGCGTCCTGCCCACCATATAGCACGACGGGGTCTAGGTTCCCTTGCAAGGCCATGTCCTGTGGGATCAGATTGGCTTTGGGATCGGCCGTCCAGTCTAGACTGACAACGTCGTATTTCGCCGTGGCAGCGAGTGCCGGCGAAGCGCCCTTGGCAAAAAGTATCATCGGGACGCGCGCAAGGCCACGCTCCCGAAGTTGCACCCGCACTCGGTCGGCTATCTGTGCGACGTACGGCAACGAAAATTGTGCAAAGTCATGTTGGGACAGGTCGCCGCCGTTGGAATCGAATACTTGGAGAAGCTAAGCAAGGGTCCGCCGACCATTTCAGGGGGGGGCGAGCAAGGAGGGGAGAAAGGAGGGGAGACGTACCTGTGCACCAGCTTCCACCTGGCCAACCAAGAAATCTATGCATGCCGTCGTGATGAGCTGGAGGAGTGCCTTGGACTGTTCAGGGTACTTGAACAACCAGGTCTTCGATTTTTGCAGTGTCTTGTTTCCGCCTCCCTCGATCATGTAAGACATGAGCGTCCAGGGAGCACCGCAGAAGCCGATGAGAGGGACACGGCCAGCAAGGCGGTTGCGTGTCAGAGTGATGGCGTCGTATACGTACTGAAGCCTTTCCTTTACACGATCTGGCTGCAGATCCTGCACGTCTTCGGGGACATTGAGTGGTTTCGGGAAGACAGGGCCGGGGTTCATGAGCACCTCCATGCCCATGGCTTGGGGGATGACAAGGATGTCAGAGAAGATGATAGCAGCATCGATCAGGTCTGGATAGCGATCGATGGGCTGCAAGGTGATCTGTGTTGCGAGCTCTGGATCCTGGCATAATTCGAAAAATTCGTATTTCTTGCGGAGCTCTCTGAACTCTGGTGGAGAAAGCGTTGAGTATGGGTGTGCGGAGACGGAGTAGAGTGTGATGACCTGGCAGATAACGGCCAGCCTGACGCATGACCCATACTGGAGCACGCTCCGTATGTTGTCCGCAAGCTGCACGCAGAATGAGGTCATTTTTGAGTGGGGGGAACACGGCGGCCATCGTGATCGCTCTTTATAAAGACTTTTGGTAGTGGTGATAGCACAAATCGGGCACAGCCACACGTAACATTGTAATCAATGACTACGACGACGACGAGTATGTCCAACCCAGAACAACTGGTTGACGAGCGAGTGCCACCCTTTGCAGTAACTTGTACTGGAGCTGAACCGACGCAGATTCAAAAAGTCGGGCGAGTTTGACCGCTTGCGGCGAGAACTCCTGACACAGTTTCAGCACAGCGTACGCTGCCTCTCTACTAACTAGGATCCTGCTCACGTTCTCCTCAGGAACGGATCGCAAGTTTCCAGTCCAGAGTGGAAGACATTGCACGACAACGACTGGCGTCGGATCCCAACCTGATGGACCTGTCTCAGGATGCGATCTACCGCGAGCTGATGGGAGAGATAGACAGGTCAGTAGCACGGCTTGTTTGAGGTGGTCTCAATGCATTGTGCCCAAGGTATCCCATCCTGGAACGCGCTATCGCAGAGGCCCCGCTGCTCTCTGAGGCGTCGTTCTCTGAGACCATTCGGAATTCCGTGCAGCGTGTTCTTGAAGAGAACTCGGAAAATCACGGGGAGCATTGAGATTGTTCCTGAGATTCACACTTTTTGGACTTGGAAATCACCGTGCCACGCACTGCCAATCGGGCAGATCGATTAGCAGATTGGAAATTCGATCGATCGATCACATGCTCTTTTTCCGTGCTCAGCGGAAAGAAGGGTTCCATAACTCCGAGTCCGAGGACCTCGTGGAGCAAAGCGGACAGTGGATCACACCAAGAACCGACTCTCTTTTCAATCATTACATGCACATAGACAGAGTTCTTAAAAAATTAGCACAGTCCACTAGATCGAAATAACCTTCCGCAGATTAGTGTGCTGGGTCATGTTGGATCAGCTCCAACGCTTTTCCTGAACGGGGCTTGATGGAGCACTTGAAGGGCTTGGGGTGACTGGAGTCCCATCAGCTCTCCAACAGACACTATAGACAGGCTACGATCCCTCACCTGATGGTACCCGACGATGGATCAACCTCTGGCGTGACCTCGACACCATTCTCAATAATCTTCGACACGTCAAAGACCGCCAGCGACATCGCGGCTGAAATCCACACGGATGCATCTGCCAAGTGCAAGCCTGTTTTAAAAATCTCGTGAGCTTTAAAATGGACGTTGTGCATGAGTGCCAATTGACCTGGGCAAATCCTAATCAAGAGGTTAGGTCATCGAATAACCAGCAACAGCCAACAACGAAAACTTACCGTCTCCCAAAACCAAAGCAGATGGTACGGGGATCAGCTTCGGGCTCCTTCCCATCCCGCGCGAGGAAGCGCTCGGGCTTGAACTCGTTGGGTTCGGAGTAGGTCCGGGGGTCGCGAAGCATGAACCTATGAAAGACACTGATCGGCAAAATACGATGTGGGGTAGAAGAGTACGAACCATATGTTAGGTATGACCAGAGTGCCTTTAGGGATGTAGTAACCGTCATGGACATCATCTTCGGACACGCGATGAGGGACGGCTGTTCCGGCATTAGCGGACTACGAACACGCAAGTGCCGAAAGCACAAACCGAGAGGAACGACAGCGTTCCACCGAAGAACTTCTTTAGCGAGAGCCTCGACATAAGGGAGGGAATCACGGTCAGCAAAATTCGGAAGACGATCCGAGCCAATGACAGCGTCAATCTCTGCCTGTGCCTTCTTCTGTACTTCGGGGAAGAGCGTCAAAGCCAGGAACAGAGAGTAGATAGCCGAAACAGTCTAAGGAGGCTTCACATGAATGACACGAGTCGCGAAATGTTCATCACTTACAGTGTCAGCACCGCCTACACACGGATTCAGTCGACTCTCTGCCCAAGAGGGGAACCTGACATACCGGAATACAAAGAAGCGGAAGACCATTTGACGATATGATCCTCCTCTGCAGACAGGGTCCTGCCTTCAAGTAAATTGGAAACGAAGGACTCGGGCGCGATACCCGCCGCCTAACACAAGTCATTTCATTTACTACTAGATCATAGCATTTGAGCCTACCATTTGATCCTTGACGAATTGGTATGGTTTCTGAACCATTTCATCAAGTGTTGCACGCCATTGTTTTGCCTTGATCTTGAAATCCGCTCCAGGGAACCAATCGGGAACATAAGCCACTGTAAGCGAGGGAATGAGGTACCATCTTTGTTCAGAAGCGATGAACCTACGGGATGGTATAACGTCGACCATGAAAGCACCGGTGGCTGTGGATATCGAGAACTGCTCGACAGCCTTGTCGGCAAGGTCTACAAAGGGGTCCTGGTGTTCCCTGATTTGGTAGCCATGGGAGATGCGCAAGATGATGGCACCAGCAGTATGACGGACGTGTTGTGATAACTCGGCGGGTTTGGCGAGCACGCGCTGGAGGAAGCGGTGGGTCTCAATTTCCTCGATGGGATGGTAGGTGTCCATGGATGCACGACTGCCAATCACGCGAGCAAAATTTTTGCGGTATTCACGGAAATGGTCGCCATAGGGAAGGAGAACGAGCGTGTGCTTCCAACCAACAAGTTCCCCGCCCATGGGAAGGACGGGCCGATCGGAGTAGGAAGTGCCCTTCTTGTCGAGCATCTCCATCGCGACATTGGCATTGTTCAAGACGATAATATGTTGGCCTAGAACGTCTACATGGGAGATGTCGCCTACAAAGGGAAGGTAAGGCATTGGGCAAGAGGAAAGAGGGGACGCTTGCCATATTTCTGGCCCCACTGGGTGAAGGTGAGCCAGGGTTTGACGGAGGGCATGTCAGCAATGTTGCCGACAAGAGGCAGACCCTTGGGGCCGGGAGGGAACGGGGCAGATGGCTTCTTGGTCAGAACCTGTTTGACGAGGTAGAGACCGACACCCGCGAGACACAGGTCCAGCCATGTGATGTTGCTGAACATTGTCGACGAGGGGGATGGATTGCGGAGTGCTACGGGAGAGATGAGGGTTGAAGATAAGGAGTGGCAAGAGTGGCAGTGGCAGACAGGGATGGAAATAGAGAGGGAAGATGGGGGCACGAACCTGGATTGTCAATGCGATGTTATATCTGCATATGGGGGCTCCGTAAGAACACCACCTTGCGCGACCGACCTGGGAATGCCGCGGGTTTTTGTGTCCGGCGGTCGTCCTCCCCCTAAAATGCATACTTGGGTAACTAGGTGATCGGCATCTTCTAAGCGGGCCCCAGGGTTGCGGGTTTGTGGATTCAAGGAGTTTGTACTACATAGTAGGGTCCTGTAACATGAATAAGCTATTACTTACTGCACACAGAAAGGTTCCGAAGAACCATGTGCACGTCAACCGAATTGAGGATATGATGATGATCCGAACGCTCTGCCGAGCCCGATCCACATATCAGTATTTAGCTCTTTCATCCCATCCCATTAGATGGGCCTACCAGACGCGTTGTCGTTCCTGCCCAGAATACCTACTAGCTGAACAAAACTATTCCCTACCCGTGATTTTGTTTTCTGGACAATGGATGACAGAATGGTGGATAAAGCATACTGGTAGTATGCGGGGTAATGTTGGAGGAGATCTGACAGTGCTTAAAGGAGCCTATCGAGTTACTTGCCAAGGTTCTTAAGTTTGACTTGAAACGAGAGATAACAATCTTCCATCTTCTCCGGAACCTTTTCTGTGCTGAGTAAGCACCGCAGCTGAGCGCTAAGGGTTAATGTTTGAACTTTAACCACCAGCAACACAGTTTCAGCTCGTCTCGAATGACCCGTGGATCGCACTTCGTGAAACAACAGGTCGAGTGATCACACAAATTCTTACTTGCGGAGATATATGCTGTCGGGTCTCGCCATTGACAACTTATAAAACCCTCCGCCAACTGAGGTCGCCAGTATCACAACGTGGCTCACGTATGACGAGCAATCAATCGAAGATCGAAGTCTCCAGACGTTTCAGCATGACCCCATGATGGATCCGGGAGACCCGGTGGTGGTTTTAACTCCGGCAAGCCGAGATTAGCTGGTCAAACAGATACTATGACGCTTTACGGTTTGCATGCAACACAACAAAGTGTCAATTACTTTGAAACTTTCCCGATCACCAGTGCGACGAGCTACATCGGCAAATTGACCGACGCCTGATGAGCGACGTGGCGATTAGTCTGTCGGTTCGGGAGTTTTACTATTCGTGCTCGCAGTCTCTCTCAAATAGCTCGTTCCAACTGTTATGACCTCGTCCCTCCTCCAGGCTGTGCTATTATCTTCTCTCCGCCAATGGTATCTTTGGATAATACGTATGTCCTCCCTTCCCTCTCTTCCCGTCCAGTCACATGATCATCCATCCAAGTTACGGTGCTCTCCTCACTGGGGTCGTCGTCGGAGCGGCGTGAATATATGTCACACTGGCATCCACCGATCATCGTATTCATGACCCCCATAGCCTGTACGGAGGTGTGTACCAATACATTTTCATCTCCACCCTATCAAGCTAGCAGCCGCTAGTTACATGCGTTCAGACCTGGTACTACTACACTCACTATCCTTCGGACCCGTGGTACATCAAGCTTCTCGTCAGTTTACACAAATTTCTGGCGGTCCCATCCTAATCTTTTGTTGCAGGTTGCTGGCGTTCTTTTCTCAGAAACTTGCTACAGGCACTGATTACGCATGGGGGCAAATGAAAACATGTCCCCCTGGTATGTGTATTAATTCATCCATAGTCTACACATATCTCGTCACCAACTTCGGAGTGGCCGAAGAGCTTGGGGAAATTGTCTGGTGAGAGGGTTCCCGTTCACGAAACCTTTGCGCTCACTCCCCACCAGGAGTCTGATCGTAAGTGATGTTTCTCCTTCGCTGATCGTTATATTGACCCATTTCATAATCCAGGTCCAAGTCTTCTTCAATGTATGCCGTTCGTTCGGATTCACTGCTCTTCCCTAGCTCACCATACATACCAGGGATTCACCACATTCTTCGTCCAGTGCTTCCTGGCGATGCGTGTTTATAGGCGTACGTTTCTATCCTTCGCTGACTGAGGACCGCCATTGAATCTCCTCACAGTCAGCAATAAGAATTGGTTTACCACTGGCTCGATTGTAAGTTAGGCGTCAGGACACCCAATTTGATTTTTTGTCAATTTCTTCCCTAGATGATGTTGGTCATTGGTCAATTCCGTGAGTTACGGTTACGTGCCCCCGAGCTCATTCTCCCCACACTAATAACATTATGTCTATAGTTATGGTCCTATATCGATTTCACATTGTCAAGTTACGCAACAAAGAACGAACCACAGTTTCCTTGGAACAACATCGAAGGTAGGTTTCTTGAGAAATGGCGGAGGACGCGGTCTCGTTATCTCATCAGCGCATACCAAATAATATTTCCATCAAGATCGACACTACGCATGAGTACGTGCGGGACGAGGTGAGCAGTGCATGTAAGGGCACACTTGTTGCTTGACTGCCGGGGTGGCCAGCAGTTATCTTCGAGTGGTAACGTGAAGAATCATGAGGCTAGATTGCAGGATGAGAGGAAGACCTAGAAGCCGACGTTCGCCATTCCAGGCGCTCTTTTGTTGGTTCAATCATTTTGGGTTGCTACTTTTTTCAATCTGTCATGAGTTGTAGATAGAATACCCGCCGTGGGAGTCAGTCGACTGTAACAATGCCATCCCTGTATGACGTAGTACCATTGCAGTGCAAAGTGCCTTGCTATTACTAAACAGATGCGTGGCAGCCTCAGGCTGAACCATACCTCCGACTTAAGGGTCGCTGACAGGCCAACGTAGTGCCAATGTCGGGAACGAGACTGCGCCTGAATACTGCGTGCAACATTCCGACGGTCGCCAGGAGAAGGTTTCAACCACTGGCCAAACAAGATCCGATGCCGCTCACAGTATACGTCGAAGACGAAATCGTTCGATTTACCAAAGTCGACTCCAGTTATAGCCGCCGTGTGGTATATACGGCCAGATTGTGCATGACTGACCAAAAAACAGTAGTCAACCAAAACGATGATCGAAGTAACAAGAGTGTCTGGAATGGTTAACGTCGAACAAACTGCTTCCAATCAAATCATTCGGCCCATATCTTGCAAGCTAGCTTTAACAACATCGGGATACTTCAGTTCACGACTCGACGCAGAGTAGTGCTGCCCACCACGTCAGTCAAACAAAGAGTGAGCGGTTACGCACGCTGCTCACCTCGTCCCGCATGTACTCCTCTGTAGTGTCGATCTTGATGGAAATATTGTTTGGCGCGCGCTGATGAGATAATGAGACCATGTCCTACGCCATTTCTCAATGAATTTACCTTGGGTGTCGTTCCGAGGAAACTGTGGTTCGTCTTTTGTTGCGTAACTTGACCATTTGAAAGCGATATATCTTCGTGACGAGTCTCGCCCCTCAGTGCTTTGCGCGCATTCAGCGTGGCGAGGAGGGAATTGCAGTACACTGAAATAACACATTAATTATAGTTCGCTCGCTCTCGATGCAGGACGTACGTCGGCCAATGCAAAAGTAGAGTGCGAGGCAGGCGAACATTTGTGGCCACAAAGTAATCTATATCATGATCAGAAATGAACAATCGCACGAGGCATGCAACATGGCGTACGGATATTACCGCTGCGATGGCATCGAGGCTGCCACACCATCAGCGATACGCACCTCCATCATTTACGAAACTGACCTTGTCAAAAGGCCGGTGCTGATACTGAACAAGATCTGGGCCACGCTCGTCTTTCACCGAAAGCGACTCGATTAAAAGGGTCACTTACCAACTTGTTGATCGTTACATTAGATCTGACGACAAGATATTCAAAATACACAGCGAGCGAATGCGCGGGAATACTCACCTCCGGAAGCCAGTTCGTGATCTCTGTAAGAGATAACAGAGGGATACGGTTATGAAGACGTCCGCTGCAGCGGCGGCTGCACTGATCCACGTCGCAATATCCTGCATGCGTCGTCAGCGGACTGCTCACAGGACTGGGTTTACTCCATTTACGTTGATGGAAGAAAGCTCTGTATACGTTTTGAGATTGATACTGAGCATGTATAAGCAAAACGTTGATGAGAAGAGAGCACGAGAAAAAAACATACGCCTTGATACAGAAGACTACGTGGTGTCGTTGGCGTCAATCATTTACGGACAAAACCTAGTCACCCACCGATGTTTATAACTGTTGATAGAACGTTGTAAGTAGGGGAGAGTGAGCTCGCAAGAATGCAACTCACCCCACGCAAGGAGAACCAATACCATCTATGGAAAAAAAGACTAAGAAATCAGATTGCGTGTCCCGAATAACACATGGCTCACAGCTAAGCCGGTGACGAACACATTCTTATTGCTGACTGTGAGGAGATTCAATGGAAGAATTCGGTCAGCGAAGGCTAGGAACGTACGCGTGTATACACGCATTGCCAGGAAGGACTGAACGACGAGTGCAGTGAATCCCTAGTATCCATGGTGAGCCAGGGAAATCCAGTGCCGAACAAATCGCATCATACATTGAAGAAAACCTCGATCTCGATTATGCAACGGGTCAATGACTGTCAGCGAAGGAAGACCATCACTTACGATCAGACTCCTGGGGGGGAATGAGCACAAGGATTTTGTGAACGGGGGCACGCTCACGAGACAACGTTATTGAGCTGTGCCCAATCTCCGAAGTAGGTAATGAGATACGTGTAGACTAGGGACTCGGATGGATGAACACATGCACCGATGAGGGGGTGATTGTACTTACCCACGTGCGTAATCAGGGCCTGGTGAGCAGTGTCTGACGCAAAAATGCAAGCGACCTGCAACAAGAAATTAGGATGAGACTGGGAGAAAATCGCGTAAACTGACCAGAAGCTTTATGTACCACCGGTCCAAAGGATAGTGAGCATAGTAGTACCATGTCTGAATGCAGGTGCCTGTCGTATGCTAGTTTAATAGGTGGAAATGAAATGTATCAGTGGCACACACATCCCCACAGGCTATGGGAGATCATGAGTGCGATGGTTGATACATAATGTGCCATATACTCACGCCGATGCGATGACGACCCCAATCAAGTATGCACCCATACTGGGATGAACGATCAATGACGGGCCGAGGGGACGGGAGGGACATACGTTGAATCCAAAACTGCCATTGTTAAGGGTAGAACGGCTGGGGAGAGGGAAAGGGACGGGTGCGATGGATCCGAGTCGTCAAGTTCATAACAGATGGGGTGTGGCTATTTAAGATGAGGAATGTGGCAAAGATGAGGGGTTATGCACGCGACATTGCAAACGACCGAAAGAAACTCATCGTTTGAGATCAGTTGAGTCGCGTGCGTAAAGGTGCCAACTGCCATGGTCATGAGTATCCACAGTCTCGGTGCTGACACCAGCCACTCACGAACGTCCGTGGCCTAACCTGCCAACCCCGCTATGATACCAAAAATATGGAAGGAAACTGTCATTGACAACGTAGTTACATAGCAGTATCATGTTCAGTTAAATGCCAACTTGAAACAAACAGAGGTGAGTTGAGGTGATTATCACACCAATATCGATGGCAGACATGCGTGACTCGGAGTGCACGTGGGTCTTCCGTCTGGACGCTGGGGAAGTGCAGATTTCAAAGTGTCATTGGAGGCTGGCCCATAAATCGTAGCCACCCACCGGTACAATGAGTCTTGAAGTTTGAAGTTGGTGCAATTTAAGCGCAAATAGGGCTTTCGACAGCCAAATTAAACTCCGGAGATGCCGCTCACAGAGTACAAAATTGTTCGAATTACCAAAGTCGACTCCAAGTTCTAGCCACTATGCGGTATATGTGACCAGGTTGCCATTACGAGTCATGAATGCATGACTGACCGAAAAATAATTGTTAACCAAGACGATGATCGAAGCAAAAAGAGCGTTGGCAATGGCAAATGTCGAACAAACGGCTTCCAAGTACATTCTAATCCTTCAGCCCCATATCTTGCAAGCGAGCACAAACATCGGGATTCTTCAGTTCACGACTCGACGCAGAGTAGTGCTGGCCACCACGTCAGTCAAGCAAAGAGAGGGCCGTCATTCACACAGCTCACCTCGTCCTGCATGTACTCTTCTGTAGTGTCGATCTTGATGGAAATATTGTTTGGAGCATGCTAATGAGATAATGAGACCATGTCCTATGGCATTTCTCATTAAACTTGCCTTGGATGTTGTTTCAAGGAAACTGTGGTTCGTCTTTTGTTGCGTACAGTTTGAAAGCGATATATCTTCGAGATGAGTCCCGCCCCCTCTCATTGCTTTGCGCGCGTTCAGCGTGGCGAGGAGGGAGTTGCAGTACACTGAAATCACACATTAATAATAGTTTGCTCGCTCCCGACGCAGGACGTACGTCGGCCAATACAGAAGTAGAATGCGACGCAGGCGAACGAGTGTGGCCACAACGTAATCTATGGCATGATCAGAAACGAGAAATTGCACAAGGCACACGACGTCACTTACGGATATTACTGCTGCGATAGCATCGAGGCTGTGAAACTATCAGCGATATGTGCCTCCATCAATTACGAAACTGGCCTTGTCTATGATCTGGGCCCGTGACGCTCGTCATTCACCGAAAGTGACTCCATTGAAATGGTCGCTTACCAACTTGTTGATCGTTACGTTAGATCTGACGACAAGATAATCAACATGCACAGCGAGCGAATGTGTGGGATTACTCACCTCCGGAAGCCAGTTCGCGATCTCTGCAGGAAATAACAGAGGGATATAGTGATGAGGACATCCCCTGCGACCGCAGCTGCATTGATCCACGTCGTAACATTCTGCATGCATTGTCAGCGGACTGCTCACAGGACTGGATTTGCTCCATTTACGTTGATGGTAGCAAGCTCGGTATATGTTTCGAGATTTATACTAAGCATGCATGAGCGAAACGCTGATGAAAAGAGAGTACGAAATAAAATAAAAACATACGCCTTGATACAGAAGACTACGTGGTGTCGTTGTGTCAATGACGTTTATGGATAAAACCGAGTCACCCACAGATGTTTAGAACTGTCATAGAACGTTGTAAGTGTGGGAGAGTGAGCTCGCAGGAATATAACTCACTCCATGCAAGGAGAACCAATACCATCTATGGAAAGAAAGACTAAGAAATTGGATTGCGTGTCTCGAACAACAAGAACCTACAACTAAGCCAGTAAGGAACACATTCTTATTGCTGACTGTGAGAAGGTTCAATGACAGAACTCAGTCAGCGAAGGGTAGGAACGTACGCGTGTACACACGCATTGCCAGGAAGGACTGAACAACGAGTGCAGTGAATCCCTAGTATACATGGTGAGCCAGGAAAATCAGTGCCGAACGAATCGCATACATTGAAGAGAACCTCGATCTCGATTATGTAACGGGTCAATGACTGTCAGCGAAGGAAAACCATCACTTACGATTAGACTCCTGGGGGAGTATTAGCACAAGGATTTTGTGAACGGGAACCCACTCACGAGACAACGTTATTGAGCTGTGCCCAATCTCCGAAGTAGGTGATAAGATACGTGTAGACTAGGGATGGATGAAAACACATGCACCGGTGGGGGTGATTGTACTTACCTACGTGTGTAATCAGGGCCTGATGGACAGTGTCTGACGCAAAAATGCAAGCGACCTGCAACAAAAGATTAGGACGAGGTCGACAGAAATTGACGTGAACTGACGAGAAGCTTGATGTACCACCGGTCCGAAGGATAGTTAGTATAGTAGTACCATGTCTGAACGCAGGTGCCTGGCGTATACTAGTTTAATAGGGTGGAAATGAAACGTATCAGTGGCACACACATCCCCACAGGCTATGGGAGACCATGAGCGCGACAGTTGGTGGATAGATAATGTGCCGTATGCTCACACCGATGCGATGATGACCCCAATCAAGTATGCACCAAAACTGGGATCAATGATCAATGACGGGTCGAGGAGAAAAGGGGGGAGGCATACGTTGTATCCAAAATTGCCATTGTTGGAGAGAACGAATGGAACCAGTGGGGAGAGGGAAAAGGAGGGGAACGATGGGATCATTGAGTTCATAACGGATTCAGCTATTTAAGACGACATATTTCGGCAAGGATGAAGTGTTGGTTAAGTGTTGTGTGACTGATCAGTTTTGAACTTTAGCTACGCTACGCTTACGATTGGCTTTAGAGATCACCCGAAAGGGTTGATTGAGAACACTGCACGACGGGCAATTGACATTTGACACTTTTTACGCACGCGACATTGCAAACGGTCATCGTTTGCAATCCGAGTCGCGTGCGTAAAGGTGTCAACTGCCATTGTCAGACGGTGCTGACACACCCAAATTGCCTGCCCTGCCAAACATGGAAGGAAGCTCCCAAACATAAGAGTTAGCAGTATGATGCTCGGCCTTGAGCAAACTAAAAGGTATAAGGCTGTCAAATTTAGCGCTTCGGGCGACCTGTTTGTTCGCAATACTCCAAGTGCGCTATGATATGAGTTTCGTCCTCGTTCAATTAATATCAATGGCAGACATGCGTGCAGGTGTCTTCAGCCTGGACACTGTGGAAGAACAGACTGCAAAGTGAGGTTAACCCGGGAATGGTAGCAACCACCCCACCGGTACAGTAACAGTCTTGAAGTCGGCGCAATTTGGGCGCAAGATAGGGACTTTCGACGAACATGATCGCCAGGAGGTTGTGCTGCTCACAGAGTGCCGAGATGTGACGAAAATCGTTCGAATAACCAAAGTCGACTCCAGTTCTCGTCATGCTACATAGACTGACTGACCAAAAACACTAGTCAACCAAAATGATCGAAGCAAAAAGAGCGTTGTAAAGTTTGTCCTAAATGACTGAGGGACGGAATGGTATAAACGTCGAACAAACGACTTCCGAGTACATTTTGATCCTTCAGCCCCATATCTTGCAAGCGAGCTCAAACAACCTGACTCTTCAGTTCGCCACTCGATGGAGAGTAATGCTGGCCACCACGGCAGTCAGAAAAGAGGGGGCTGTTACGCGCACTACTCACCTCGTCCCGCATGTACTCTTCCGTAGTGTCGATCTTGATGGAAATATTGTTTGGCGCGCGCTGATGAGATAATGAGGCCATGGCCTACGCCGTTTATCAAGAAACCTACCTTGGATGGCGTTCCAAGGAAACTATGGTTCGTCTTATGTTGCGTAGCTTGACAACTTGAAAGCGATATATCTTCGTGACGAGTCTCGCCCCCCCTCAATCCTTTGCGCGCGTTTAGCGTGACAAGGAGGGTGTTGCAGTACACTGAAACAGCACATTAATAATGGTTTGCTCGCTCCCGACGCAGAACGTACGTCGGCCAATGCAAAAGTAGAATGCGACGCAGACAAGCATCTGTGGCCACAATGTAATCTATGACATGCTCAGAAACGAACAATCGCACGAGGCACGCGACATGGCTTACGGATATTACCGCTGCGATGGCATCGAGACTGTCACACTATCAGCAATATGCGCCTCCATCAATTACGAAACTGACCTTGTCAAAAGGCCGGTGCTGATACTGAACATGATCTGGGCCACGCTTGTGTTTCACCGAAAGCGACTCCATTGAATTGGTCACTTACCAACTTGTTGATTGTTACTTCAGATCTGACGACAATATATTCAAAATGCACAGCAAGCGAATGTGTGGGAATACTCACCTCTGGAAGCCAGTTCGTGATCTCTGCAATAAATAACAGAGACATATGGTTATGAAGACGTCCGCTGCGGCGGCAGCTGCATTGATCCACGTCGCAATATTCTGCATGCATCGTCAGCGGACTGCTCACAGGACTGGGTTTACTCCGTTTACGTTGATGGAAGCAAGCTCTGCATACGTTTGGAGACCGAAGCTAAGCATGTATGAGCGAAACGCTGATGAGAAGAGAACATGAAATAAAAACATACGCCTTGACACAGAAGACTACGTGGTGTCGTTGGTGTCAATGACGTTTACGGACAACTGAATCGCCCACCGATGTTTATAACTGGTAATAGAACGTTGTAAGTATGGGAGAGTGGGCTCGCAAAGAATGTAACTCACCCCATGCAGACAGAACCAATGCCATCTATGAAAAAAAGACTAAGAAATCAGATTGCGTGTCCCGAACAATGCATAACTCACAACTAAGCCGGTGACGAACACATTCTTATTGCTAACTGTGAGGAGGTTCATTGGCAGAATTCAGCCAGCGAAGGGTAGAAACGTACGCTTGTAAACGCGCATTGCCAGGAAGGACTGAACGATAAGCGCAGTGAATCCCTAGTATGCATGGTGAGCCACTGGCAGAAAAAGCAGCGCCGAACGAATCGCATACATTGAAGAATACCTCGACCTCGATTATGTAACAGTCAATAACTGTCAGTGAAGGAAAACCATCACTTACGACCAGGGTCCTGGAGGGGAATGAGCACAAGGATTTTGTGAACGGGAACCCACTCACGGGACAGCTTTACCGAGCTCTGCCCAATCTCCGAAGTAGGTGACGAGATACGTGTAGACTAGGGATGGATGAAAACACATGCACCGCTGGGGAGCGATTGTACTTACCCACGTGCGTAATAAGGGCCTGGTGGACAGTGTCTGACACAAAAACGCAAGCGACCTGAAACAAAAGATTAGGAGGTACTGAGAAAAATTGGCGTGAACTAACGAGAAGCTTCGTGTACCACGGGTCCGAAGGATAGTGAGTATAGTAGAACCATGTCTGAACGCAGGTACCTGGCGTGCGCTATTTTAATAGGTGGAAATGAACATGTATCGGTGGCACGCACATCCACACAGGCTATGGGAGATCATGAGTGTGACAGTTGGTGGATACATAATGAGTCATATACTCACACCGATGCGACGACGACCCCAATCAAGTATGCGCCCATACTGGGAAGAAAGATCAATGACGAGCAGAGGGGAAAGGAGGGAGGCATACGTTGAATCCAAGATCGCCATTGTTGGAGAAAGAGTGGAATGACTGGGAGACGGAAAAGGAGGGGAAGAATGGGAGCGTTGAGTTCATAACGGATGGTGATGCGGCTATTTAAGACGAGGTATTGCGGTAGAGGTGGAGGGTTGGTTCTGTGTTGTGGGGCTGCTCAATTTTGAATACACTTACGATTGGCTTTAGATATCCCCCCCAAGAGTTGATCGAGAATGCTGCATGACAGGAATTCGACATTTGACACTTTTTACCCACCCGACATTGCATGCGCGCGAAGCAATCTCAAAATCTGAATGTTATCGAAGCGCAGGCGGGTCTTCAGCTGGGAAAAGTAGATTGCAAAGTGTTTGGAGACTTGCCCGTAAATTGTAACCAGGGTGGGCCCCACCGTACAGCGACAGCTTCTTGAAGTCGGGGCAATTTGGGCGCAAGATAGGGGCATTCGACGAGTGCGAGATGAGTGACTTGTATTAGCCAAGCCAAATAACCAACAACAACGCCTCCAAATTTGTACGCGTCAAACGCTTGCAGGGCCTTTAAAATTCCATGTCAACGACAATGGCAGTGAGTTTGTCTTTTCGCGTTTGTCGTGCCAGCTCAGGGCACCCACATAGAGCCGTGTCTTGTACACTCTTCGGGCTTCCCGGTCTTCCTCTGTACCACGGTGCGTCCTCTCCTGCCGCGCCTTCCGAACCCGGGTTTCACGTGCCGTCAAACCCCAGGCATGCCTTGCGCGCCGGTCGATCGAGATGGCTCGCAACGACGGCCGAAGCCTCCCCATCCTCGACCGCTCCACCGGTGGACCCCAGAATTGACCGTATAGTCGACGATATCTCCGGTTTGACCCTCCTCCAAGCCGCCGACCTCGTGTCACTGCTCAAGGCGAGCACTGGGTCTCCTTCGTGGAACACGCGTGTTCCCTGACTTTTTTTCGTCCCACAGACTCGGCTAAATATCCAAGAGATCGCTTTGCCGTCCGCTGCCCCTGCGCCAGCTGCTGCCGCGCCCGCAGAAGAAGTTGCCGCCGAGGAGAAACCCAAGGAGAAGACCATCTTCAATGTCATGCTGAAATCGTTTGATGCCACTGCCAAACCCAAAATCATTCGCGAGGTAAAAGCGCTGGTACCGAACCTCACGCTCATCGATGTGGGTGCCCGTCATTACGATATTGAATTGGCTTGCCTATGTTTGCGTCTTTCGCTCGCAGGCGAAGAAGTTCGTAGAGTCCGTCCCAAAAGTCCTCAAGGAGAATCTTCCGAAAGAAGACGCAGATAAACTAAAGTCGACCTTTGAAGCTCTCGGGGCGGTAGTTGTACTCGAATAGTTGGATTTTACAGACTTTAGCAGTGCATGCTTATTCATTAGAGTAACGCCGGCCAATGAGCAGTATGGCAATGACTAGTACGCTGCGGTTAAATTACATTGAGTACTGAACATGAGCACAACATGGGGTGGAATAAAAACGAATTTGTTAGTCCTCCGAGAGATAACGGTATTCAAAGCGGAAATCGCTCTTCTTGCGCTGGCACCACGAGCCTTCCCAGTCAAAGTAGACGTATACTCCTTGCTCGTACTCCTCGGTGATTGCCTGGGGCTCCGAGTGTCGCTGGAACCACGTCATGTATTTGACATGGAACCGCCATGACTGGCGCTTTAGTTCCTTGGCGGCAAGGTACCTATGGAGCGTGATAAGTCCCCCAGTTACGTAGAAAAGGGAGGTGACGTACTGTTGATATGTTCCGGGGAGGTAGTAGAAGACGTAGAAGAGCGTCTCTACATCGATCTGGGAGAATAGAGCAGGCGAGCTCAGCACCGGATGTGGCGTCTGAGGGTAAAACGATGGCGTGTTGAAAGGGTGTCGAGGGACATAATACTTTGGCCTGGGTGTGGTTGAGTGACTGTTACCCCGCCTCATAAAATTCCATCTTACTTCTCTGTATCAACAGGCTGGGGAGCATGAGTGTAACCACCTTCCAAAAGCTTGTGTACTTCTCCCAAGTTATTCATGCGATGAGGGGCTACAGACGTCTAGATAAAGTGCACGGCCAAGCAAACTCGAGACTTACCTTTCTGCTTCACGGTCTCAAACGACGCAACAAGATCTGACAGGGATCCGGGGAACGTAGTCGCCGCTGGCCGGCTCGGAGCTTGTTGGCCATGGTTTACTGATGGTGGTCTGAGCATTCCTGCGTTGGGCTGTTCCTGGGTAATTGATCGTTGCTCGGAAGAAGGCGGAACCTTGACGCCTGGAGGATACTGAGGAGGTTGCAAAGATGTGCTTGAAGGCGCTGGAAGCCCTGGGGTAGGTGGCTGTTGAACCTGCCTAGGAAGGGGGGAAGGCCCAGTTGGAGCGGGTTGTGGTACGGTGAACTGAGCCACTTGGGCTGCGCCATTGGCTTGAGGCTGTTGAGTATCTAAGGACACGAGTTGCTGCTTACGCGCACACGTTAATTCCCACCCGTTCTGGATGACGAAAAACGTACTGGGACAGCAGGGGAGGCAGCCCTTGCCAGCATAGGCGACGTAACAGGCTCTGTAAATGTTCTTACCTAAAATCCAACACGTGGGATCGCGCAGCATACCTTTGTGCAGTGTTGTACGCTGTGGAGACGAGGATGCGGCAGGACCACTCACAGAGCTTGGAACTGCTTCTGATATTGCAGGCGAATCCTGTCCAGAGTAAAAAGATCCATCTGGTTGAAATGATGCGGAGGCAGACGACAACATCGGGCTCGTTACTGAAGGGTGGGTGAGACTTGGAGATGACAACAGTTGCGAGTCTGCCATGTTCTGAGATATCGAAGGTGCTATTGATGGCGCTGTTAATGGTACTGGCGCGGGAGTCGGTAGTACGTTTGATGCTGCCTGAGCTGTTGGTGTTGATGGTCCCATCGTTGCTGGAGAAGTCGACGAAACCGCAGCAGCAGCAGCGGCAGCATATCGGATAGGAGGCAACGTCACTGGAGGACGAGGTGCTGGGGGTAGACCTGCTTTCAATATGCTGGACATTGGCTGTTGTGCAAAGTTGGGATTTGGTGGTGGTTTCGCTGAATCCATCATGTTAATTAAGACACAAAGGGACGGAAAGCAACCACTTACGCTCTGTTGCTAGCGACGGCTCTGGACGGTGACGTTCAGACAAAGGAGCATACCAGCGACTCGAAACTCACTCCGCAGCTGTAATCCCACACCCGTTTTCTTCAGAATAGGACTATCGTCACGTTTGCTGCCGCTTGCGACACTTTCTTCGTCTTTATCATGCTTCTTGGACGATCTCTGTTGTGGTTCTGTTGCAAGTCAGAGAGGCCCGGTGGAGAGATATTGGGGGGCTTGCCTTCGCTCTGGGCGTCGGAGTCGTCGCTAGCATCGTTATCGTCGTTTGCCAGACCAAACTTCTCTTCCTCTTCCTCGAGATGGAGGTCGTCATAGAGGCCCATATCTTCGTCAAAGTCCTCCTCCTAGGGCGTGAATGAGAATGGTTCAACAAGGCTGGACAGGAGGACACACGGTATTACTCTCGACGAAATAAGTGACATCCTCTTTGAGAGCAAGGACGCGGTCGGTGGAGAGGGAGCCGTTGTCGAGCAGGCGCAGGATGAGTTCCAGACGACTGACGTGCCATTTTCGGCGTTCGTTCAGATGCTCGAGCTCGTCCAAGCGACCTGCTGACGATGACCCCTTGCCGCGTTTCTTGGGCCCGCCCTGTAGAGCCTCTATCTCTGCCTCGGACTGCTCCACCTGGAGCGTGAGGTCCTCGACGGACTGCTGTAGCCACGAAGTGACCTCGAGTTTCTCCTGTGCCTTTGGATCTAGCTTGGCGGACTGGGTCAAGCCCTCTTTGGAAAAAGCCTTTGTTTTCATTTCCTTTTCGCAGGCTTTGAACTTTTCCATTTGCTACGAGGGGGGTCAGACGGGGACGGAGAATGCAGTTGGGACGCGACGCACGGTCTCGATTAACCTCCTGTTCTCGAGGAGGAGGGACTTGTCCTTGATGTCGTTGCTGGCGACCCAGGTCTTGATCTGGTCGCGGAGACGCTGGAGCTTCTTTATCTGTGTCTTGAGATCGGTCTCGAGCTTCTCCTTCTGGGTCTGGTTCGTGGAGGCCTGCATCTTGTCGTAGATGCTTTCAAAGAGCTCTACGCCCTCTGCGACCTTTTTGAGCGTGCGGTCGATCTCGGCTGCGGACGGTTAGCGGTTGGATTGGCGCTGTGGATGGACGCACTCTGTAGTTTCCGTGCGGCCATGGTCGCTGTCGAAGATGCGCGCTGTTGTTGTTACGTAATCAGAGACTTGGGGGTTGTACTAGTCGACGATGAAGACGTTCCGCAAGTCGCTGCACCGGGAGACCCAGCGTCTCCAGATTTCGACGCCGCTGCCCATCCCGCAGGTAGCCAAGCCGACCTCCGCGTCCCTGCCCCCGCAAAAGGTCATCCGCGCCATCGCACCGCACAGCCCGAACACGCCCCAGGAACTCCCCTTTCAAAAGGGCGACTTCTTCTACGTAACCGCAGATCCGGCCACCGACAGCCCCTGGTACGAGGCCCACAACCCCGTCACCGGTGCCCGCGGTCTCGTGCCAAAAATCCTGTTCGAGGAGTTCCTCAAGAGTCCCTCCGTGTCAGTCCCCCCTCCCTTCTCTCCCCCATCTCTCACCCCCCAACAGCAAGCCCAGCCCACCCAGCCCCGTCCTCCCCCCGAGGACCCCAAAGACGCGCGTCTTCTACGCCGTCGTCCTCCACGATTTCCTCGCAGAGCGCGCCGACGAGCTCGACGCCAAGGCAGGCGATCCCATCTCTGTCGTCGCCCAGTCCAACCGCGAGTGGTTCGTCGCCAAACCCATCGGCAGGCTCGGCCGTCCCGGCTTGATCCCAGCCTCTTTCGTCGAGCTCCGTGACCCCGCATCCAACCTCGCCATCGACGATGTAGACGCTCTCATGGACCGTGGCGATCTCCCAAAGGTCGAGGATTGGAAAAAGGCCATGATCAACTACAAGCAGAACAGCATCTCTCTCGGCGTCATCGACGACGGCCAATCCTCCGTCCCAAACAGCCCGTACACCCAAACCGCCGCACCGCCTCTCCCCCCTCCCATGTCCACCCCCGCACCCCGTCCCCCTTCCGCGGTCCCCTTGCCAGACGGCATTCTCCTTTCTGCAGAGGTCGTCTCATTCCACCACGAGATGGACGAGTACTGGTTCCGTATCGACGCCATCTTCCAACCTTATGATCCCCTCGACCCCCACGTTCTCCCGAAAGCCAAACAGCTCGTCCTCTTCAGACCCTACAACGACTTTTACGATTTCCAGGTCAACCTTTTGGAGACCTTCCCTCAAGAGGCTGGTCGGGAGCCCGGCTCAAACCGCATTCTCCCCTTCATGCCCGGTCCTGCCGAGAAAGTCGACGACGAAGTCACCGCCGTGCGACGGCTTGAGCTGGACCAATACATCCGCAAGCTTTGCGACTTGAATTCCGTTGGCGCCTCCTACGTCTTGGAGCACCAACTTATTCGCACCTTCCTTGCTCTGAAACCAGGCGATATAGAGAACAACATCGAACCTCAGTACGAGGAAATTAGCGCACTATTCTCCGATGGCGGAGAACAGGCCTCTGCGGGGGTCGCGCATGGTGACTTGGTCACACGCGAATTCGAACAAGAAGTTCGCGACACACTTGGCGAGATGAAATTGTCTGACAGGGACGAACGCAGCGACGGTTCGGACTATGGGGAGGACCACACCCCCCCTTCGCATTCCTACTCGAAAGCTACCGGTGCTGTCCACCAACGGTCCGATACACACACTCATATTCGTCAGACAGATGCGCTCCTGTATCAAAGCGGGGAAACCCCAGCGCCGCACGGTGAACGATCAAATGGTCACACGAATGCTTTGCGGGCATCACGTGGATCAGCCATATCAAATAGTCAATGGCCCGACTATGCGACGTCCTCACCGTCGTCGCTGCACTCGTCCCAACCATCCGTCACATCCCGCTCGCGTTCACATTCCACAGCCACTACCCTGAATGCACCCCGCATGTCTGCAGGCAATCCTCAGATTGCCTTTGTCAAGATCAAGATTTTCGACCGTGTCACTGATGACTTGATCGCAATTCGCGTTCATCCCAAGGTGACACACTCTGAGCTCATGAGCAAGGTTCAGGCTCGCCTCGGTACGAGCATATCCAATCTGCGGTACCGCGATAGTCTCCACCACGAGTTCATAGGACTCGGGGGTGACCACGACTTGCGCGGCTGGCTAGAAAGTGCAGAGAAACACGTCTTGTATGCTGACTGATGTTCTAATACTGGATATGTCTGTATGTGGGTGGAGATATCGGATTATATTCTAGATCTCTACGAAATTCGTTCCCTGGTTTTCTGTATCCGTCTCCCTTTGTCGTTACTTGTTCTACGTCGATACGTTGCACTCTAATATTTTGTAGTCGTCGTTTTATTCTCACACTATTAGTACTGACATGTCTCGACCTCAAGGCATCCAAGCGCCCTCTGAAACACTTCCGCCCACAGCCAGAGCGATCGCTCTCTTCCTCGCCTCAACCCCCACCGTTCAGGATGCCCAACCGGGCGTTCTCCACCAGCTCCTCGAGTTTGCGCATCGCTACACGACCCAAGTGTTGTCGGATGCACAAGTGTACGCCGAACACGCCGGACGCTCTGGCGCGTCCAAAATCGAGATGGACGACATCGTCCTGGCGGTGCAGGCGCGCGTTGGATGGGAGTTTGGAGGCCGCGTGCCCAAGGAGGTGCGTCACGCCCGGACCCAACCCAGTTGTCCACGATCCCGCTCACGCCCCGTTCTAGTATCTCATGTCCCTCGCATCGCAAACGAACGCGACGCCCCTTCCTGCTGTCCCGGAAGTCTTTGGCGTCCGGCTCCCATTGTCCTCGGAAACGTTGACGTCCGTCGACTTTGACCTCGTGCCGAACAAGCCTCCGCCGACCGTCAAGCTGTACGACGAGGAAGTAGAAGAGATAGACGAGGACGAGGAAGAAGAGGTGCCAGCGGCGCAAGAGGACGAGGAGGACGACGCGGATATGGAGCCCGCTACGATTCCGGTCACGAACGCGCCGATAACCCCCGCCGATGTCGAGATGGGAGGGACGCCTGCGCCAATCATAGCAGGCGAAGCACCGGAAGAGGGCAGCGAGAATGGAGAAGAAGCGGATTTGTTTGGAGGGGGTGGGGATGACGAAGATGAAGAAAGCAATGGAGACGAAGCGATGGAGGAGGTACAGACAACCAGCACACCTTCCAGTGGTGTCAAGCGAAAACTGGTGGAGGAGGAGGATTACGATTGATCAAATTCGACCGAACTGTATCGACCAGCCTGAGTGTAGTCTAGGACGAACTAATATGTATCATAAATACAAGGAGCGACAAGATGAACCCAAAACTAAGCTGCAGAGTACTTCACAGGTAACACGCTCACCGCTGCATTAGGACAGCGATAATAATGATTACTACAGCAATGATAATGAGGATGATGGTGCTCCATGCTGGTAAGCAACACGAGGTTAACACAAGGAAGAAGGGCAGGAGAAAGAACTAACATTGACCCCCGATGACTTCAGGAATGCTGACCACGCGCATGGAGCTGTCAACGCCACCTGACACGAGCAGCTTTGAGGAAGGACTGAATCGAAGGGTGGTGACTGGGAACTCATGTGCTTTCAAGATGGACAACAATGGCTAACAGTTTCGGCCTGTTAGTGTCATAGTAAAACAGTCTGTACAGTCTAGCTCACTGTCAAAGTATTCGAGTCCAAAACAGCGAGACTGTAGTCAGAAGCACCAAACGCAAGTAGCCTGCCGTCCGAGCTGTGAAACTTTAGTGGGCCTGCTGGTCTACATGTGTCAAAGAAGCAAACGCACCTCACATCAAAGCACGTCAGGTTACCATCACAGACTTTCCTGGTCGTTTCTACGGAAACATCGAAGGAACCGTCTTTTGCGGTAATCTTCCACTTTAGAACGTATGCTCGCTTCTTGGCAAGCTTCTCGCGCTTCACACGAGGCAGGGTGACATTGACCACGGAATACAACGTGTCCTGGCGGGTAGGGTGTAACCTACAGAAACGGTTACTATAATAGAGTGGGTTGCATGTGTGGACTCACCGTGCAGCGCGAAACGTAATGTTCGATTGAGAGGGGACTCCGGATATCGAGGGAAGATCGATAGTTTGAATCACGTCAAGCTCTTTATTATCCGACTCGTCGCCATCCACGTGAGTAGGGAGAGCATACACCAAAAGCCCTGAACTAGTAGCGAGAAAGAGCTGGAACGATAGGATGTCTAAGGAAGCAACAGGTACGGGAAGGGGGTTGACGTACGTGCGATGCCGAGAGAGTCGCATCGTATATTTCTCCTTTGCTGACGCGTATTGAGGGGACCACGGGCAAAAGGGAGTCATAGTCGAGGAGAGAGAACTGAAGGGTTGGGTTGAGATGGGTTGTAAAGTACGAATGAGGAACGTGTTACATCACGAGCGCCAGCAATAACTAGATATTTGCCATTCGGTGAGAGGACAGTCACGCGCTGTAAGTCGGGTGGATACGATATTTGTCTGTGGTGGTTAAAATGCGAACCTGATAATCATCTAAGTTGCCAGAGGTGAGCGTGCTGCACGTCGCAAGCTGTGTGAACCTTGGCGACGAAGTTAACGGGGAATAATGGGTAGATTGGGAGACGTACCTGTGTTCGTCTGTGCTCACTGAAAACTTTCTACAATTATCATTCTCCCCTTTCTCCACCCTTTCTTCGCTGCTGTTTATACCACATACGAGAGTCCTGCTCTGCAACCATGCGTTACTGAAAATCCGAGGACGAGTCGAGTATGCGCTACCTGGGGATGAGCTGCCATGCTCATTGGCGCGTCCTCGTCCTTGTCGAGTTCCAGCTCGCCGAGAATGTGCAGCTGTCTGTCATCAGATACACGGAATAGTCTCTAGTCGAGGGTGGGTGAATGGACGGATCCCGGCGCGCAGTCGACATACTAGTTTGTTCTTTATTCCTGTCCTCGAAGCGCCGCCTCCGGCACCGACGAGGACTTGATCTTCGGCGATGAATGCACAAGAATAGACAGGAAAGGCGGGAAACGAGTGTGCAGTGTGTTGGGCGCGCATGACTGTATACATTGTACCTCGTGCTCGACTGAACCCGTATGCATATGGATGAGCATGTGTGAGAAAGACTTTCCCTAACGGGCGACTCATATACAAGCTGAGCATTAACCTCGGCCGTTTCAGCGCGAAGACAGTCCTCACACATATCCTCCATGTCCTGGGTCCCCGTGGACGATCCCGGAATCGTCCTACCTCACCTCACCCTACAGACCGTCATTGGAATCAGCGTTGCCGTTGCCGGCAATCTGCTCATCTCCTTGGCCCTTAACCTCCAAAAGCTTGCCCATCTAAGACTCGACCGCGGGCGCCAAAACAGTCTATCGGACGTGGAAAGGGAGAGCAGACCGCCAGGGCGCAACACGAGCGCAAAGATCACCAATTCAGACACTGCCTCTCGGTTTGCCGCAGCTCAGCCGGCCTTGGAAGACAACAACCAGTTCGAGACGCAGCCACTCATCCACCGATCCACCAGCCAACCTCCTCCATCGTCCTATGGTTTGGCCCAATACGATGTTCCTGTCGCTGATGATGCTAGAAGCCGGAGGAGCAGCAATACTGCGCGGTCCAGACGGTATCAACGAAAACATTCCTTCGTTTCGCGCTTTTCACCTCTGCGGTTGATGCTTGGGGATGATTCTTCGGATTCGTTGAATGGTCGTGGACATCTTTCGGATAGCTTTGCTATACCGGTCGAGGACGTCTTTCCCCAACGAAACACACGTACGAGCCATCAAGGCAAAGGCAAAGCCTCTAACACGATCGAGGATGGAAAAGAGAGCGACTACCTACGCTCAAAACTATGGTTCGTCACTCGTGATTTTTGAATCTTTGACCCATCTCGTTCACATAGGTGGTCCGGTTTCATTCTTATGAACATTGGCGAAACTGGAAACTTCATTTCTTACGCGTTTGCACCTGCTTCGCTCGTTGCGCCACTTGGGACGGTGAGACGCTTAACTCACTCTGTCAAGGTGACCATGCCCTTAATTACGCTTCTAGTTTGCTTTGGTTGCGAATTGCTTCTTCGCTCCTTTGCTTCTGAACGAACGCTTCCGCCCGGTAAAGTCGATTCAGTGCGACCCAGGAATGGGGCCTTAATAAGCACACATAGCGTGACATATTCGGGATCCTACTTGCCGTCATCGGGGCGACAACGGTGGTACTTTCCTCTCCATCATCGGACGGTCCACCACCCGTGCTGACACCCGATGCTCTGGTTGAGGCGATAACACAGCGCCCCTTTGTGATCTTTTCGATCATATACTTGGTGGCTGCTGTCATCCTTGGTGGTCTTAGTGAAGGTAGCATGGGGAGGCGCGTGGTTGTGGTTGACATTGGTTTATGTGCTATCTTTGGTAGGGTGTCGTGAATTTTTGCGATTTGATCGCGGGTTAACTCTCTTGGCAGGCGGCTTTACGGTGTTAGCGACCAAAGCGATATCCACGCTTCTGACAAAGGAATGGGTGAAGATGGTGACTGAATGGGTTACGTACCCCATCCTAGCCGTCAGCCCAGTCACTCTGCGCATGGGCCTTGCGCTGATCGCCGTTTGTAGGTACTTGTCATCACAGGTGTCCTTCAGATCCGATATCTCAACCGGGCGTTGAAACGTTTTGACTCCAAGATTGTCATTCCAACTCAATTTGTACTTTTCACACTGTCTGCCATCGTCGGATCTGCGGTCCTATATGGCGACTTCCGACGAGCCTCGTTCCACGAAATGTTGACGTTTCTCTATGGCTGTGCCACTACGTTTGCAGGAGTATTCGTCATTGCGAGTGGTCCAAATGGAATTACGAGCGAATCGGTACACGATGAAGAACGGCGTGATCCGGGAGGCAGGCGGCAGGTGGCCTCGAGGATCGATGGAGTTAGTTCGCTGGTGGCACAAAACCATCCAGCTCAAGGACCACCGAAAGTAGGTGCGCGCGAGATCCCGGTACTCAGGCACAAGCAAAGCGCGATGAGTATGGTGGGGTACACGCCTGTGCAAAACATGATAATGGCACACACACCACCGAGAGACCGAGCGGCACACCGGGAGGGAGAGTGATGCAGGAGATTGGGAATACTTGGAATACGAATACTTTCTATGTAATGTACACACGGTGACCGCTGTCATGTATGGTCTAGACTCGACGATTCAAATTATTTTATGCGGATTACATCACTTTCCAAAAAAAGGAACGCAGGTGAGAACGGGTGTATGACGTCAAGCAGCGGAGCTCCAACAGTCTGAAATGACAAAAAGGACGTGGAGTGCACATCTCCCCCAGTTTTCCGCCCTCCTCACTCCTCCTTCTACGTTCAGCATCGTCATCGTCGTCGACAGCGTTGACAATGCCCGCCGTCGTAACCGCTTTCAAGAGTACGTCTGCCCTCACCCATTTGGAAGGCCGCAATCTAACTCCGACCCCAACCTCTGAATCCACGTCGGCCAGATCTCATCCGTAAACACCAAAATCCTCGTCAACACTCGGACACGCAGGTACACACAAAGTCGCCGTCGCAGGCATCTCAGAATACTACCACGCAGCCTCAGCACTCGGAGCCCGCGATACCTCCCATAGAACAGCCCACACATTCCCACCCTTCTCCCGAAGCCGGTACGAAACGAGAGATGGTTGCCGCACCGGATGGACACCACCCAAAGTCAAACTTGCCCACGTATAAGGGACTTGAGAACTTCAAGCTCGTAGCTCAGATGGGAGAGTCAGTATTTACTGTACACGTATCTGGTGGACTAAAATAACAATGGCGTTTTAGTGGTGCTTTCTCGACCGTCTACAAGGCGATCGACCTTTTGACGGGTGAAAAAGTAGCTGGTGAGCACATCAATATAGGTGTCAAACTCATTCCCTTGCCTAAATGTGTTGCTCAGTCAAAGTAGTTCGAAAGCACGAACTAAACGCATCACAGGTAAGTACCCGTACCCGAGACCGTGCTCCAGTAGTTCATATCACCCCACTTCCCACTCCCCCCTCTACCATCCTTCTCGATCCCCGCCCACGCACATATGACCCATACCACATATCGTCCCTCTGTAAGGCCGGCGAAAAATATCTCAGCTCCCAGTTTAAGAAAAAGCCGCGCGTCACAGAGGTGACATCTTTACTTTTTGTTCCGAATCTGATACTGTGGCGCTAATCATACTTTCTTTGCCTCAAGCGTGCAAATATTCTTAAGGGTACGTTCAACCTGTCGAAGACGAGAATGAGTCCTTAATGATTCCCAGAGGTCCAAATAATGCGCGGTACGAACCACCCATCAATAGTCAAGTTAATCTCGTTTTCCGAATCACCGGATCATTACTTCCTTGTTCTCGAACGTAAGCAGCTATACTTATCCGATTCGGCAGTCTCGGCCCACGCATATCTTTAGTCATGGAGGGAGGGGAACTGTTCCACCAGATTGTTAAACTCACCTACTTCAGCGAAAGTCTTGCAAGGCACGTCATTCTTCAAGTTGCCCAGGGCATCCGATATCTGCACGAGGAGCGCGGGGTGGTTCATCGGTGAGCTTCCAAAATTTGACGTTGTCCTCACCATTATTATTAACTCTTCCGGTTTGTATAGGGATATCAAACCAGAGAATCTGCTCTTCGAACGGAGACCCATAATCCCCTCTAAGATGGTCATACGACGTCCGTATGATGAGGAGAAGGAAGATGAGGGTGAATATATACCCGGAGTCGGTGGTGGTGGAATCGGGCGAGTCAAGATCGCAGACTTCGGCTTATCGAAAGTAGTTTGGAACGAGGAAACCATGACTCCATGCGGGACCGTTGGCTACACCGCTCCTGAAATCGTCAAGGATGAACGTTATTCGAAAAGTGTCGACATGTGGGCACTTGGATGCGTTCTCTACACGCTCCTTTGCGGATTCCCTCCTTTTTATGACGAAAGCATAAATGTTCTGACCGAAAAAGTCGCCCGAGGATATTATACATTTTTGAGCCCTTTCTGGGATCACATCAGTAATCCAGGTATATTCATAACTTTCAGACATGAAATCGTCAATCTCATTGCATTCTAGCCAAGGATCTTATAGAGCACCTGCTTTGTGTGGATCCAGCTCAACGATATACCATAGACGAGTTCCTGGCGCATCCTTGGTGTAGCACAGCTCCGGTTCCGCTACCTCTGTCAACACCCAACGCTTATCCCCGAACCCCACCTCTTGACTCACCCCTCTTGACCGCTGCACATGGTGGAGTCGAGTCAACGCGCTCCCCCGGGTTGGCGACCTTGAAGGAAGCCTTCGACATCACATATGCGGTCCACCGAATGGAAGAAGAAGGGGCACGCCGCCGCGCCTACAACGGACGAGGCGGTGCAGGAGCAAGAGGGTTTTTGCATGGGCTCAACGAGGACGATGAAGAAGGCGATGCGGATGACGAAAGCCTACTCAACGAAGCTCGCCATCGACGAGGTCAAGCTAATGGTGGGGCTCCAGCAGCTCGAAAGGCGGATGTACCTGCAGTTGTAAATGTTGTCCCGGCGAAGAACCTATGGGACGGGCGAGCTGGACCCCGCGATCGCGGCCGCCGTGCTGGAGACCCGAGAGGGTTCGAGTTGGACATAGACAACGCAACGCTGCTCGGCCGTCGCAACAAAAAGACGGCGATAAACGTCGCGAATCCTACAGCGCAGAAGATGATTCCTCCAGGAAGCCCGATGCGTGTCGAATAGTGCGCTCGTCCCAGCCTTCATCCGACCTGCCCTCCAATGGACGTTATCTCGTGATGGTTCATTCCCAGCATTCCCATTTCCGTGTGATTGCCGTCACACTATTCGGATCATTCTGGAGCCCACCAGATGGGTTTCATACCTCTTTGCGATGCACATCTTTCTCATTTGCATGCCGTACTCTTCTCCCTCAGAACGATATAACCGTGCGTAGTGTAATATGGCCAAGGACACGATCTTGCGGCCAAGTTATTGAACCCCACACGCTGTATTCTACCCCATATCATTAATATTGTTGTCTGTTGTACCTAGCCTGTATATCATGTACGCCTTGCGATGAACACGGTGCCAGATCATGCAAAGCACGTACGACGGTGGGAGTAAGCCAAACTTCTATATATAGAAACATGGTACATGGTCTTAAATATAGCACTCTCAATCCTCTATAACGAGTATGGAGGCACCCCCGTCCTTTGTGACGCGGCGGCGTGTCTTCATCAATATATATCGCCTTCCGAACTGGTTCAACTTCGGAATTTGGACAGTCCTCTGAGTACCTTGAGTCACCGATGCTTGCGGTCCGTCCGGAAATACACCAAATCCAGAAGGTGCGAGCACGATAGCCTCCCCGGTCTGTACAACGTGCCAGCTGATTCAGCGCCAAGAAAGTCCCGTGCATAGAGTCTCACCTCAAGTCTGACCACGCGGTCAAACGCGTCATCTGCAGAGATGTCGGCGGAGACGTGTTTCGCGAGGTGCTCCCACCAAGACGGAGAGGAGAATCGATGCAATATAGCGACGGTACAGAGATCGAGGAGAACTGGGGGAACGACGGTTGGTTCTAGGGACGAATATTGAGAAGGGGGCAATCTCGACTGTAATGGGAACGGGACGCTTGCCTTGGGTGCTGATGATTAAACGCATAGCGAGATGCCTTTGCTCGCGCGACAGCGTCAACAAGCACTTTGTGAGTCCTGATACAGTCTTGTGTGGAGACAAATACTAGAGACGGGGAGCGTTCGTGAGCGACGGATAGAGCCTGAGATCGTTCATTGTCACGTACTTTGTGAGCTTCGTCCACGACGAGCACCTTACCGGTTCCGACTTCTGCTCGGACAAAGAGGCGAGTAATAATCTCGAACAATCCACATGCCGAGGCCGGATCAATGAAAGGATCGGAAAGGTCAACGATGGTGAGCTGTCCAGCTGCAAATCGTTCGGTCCGTGGAGTGGAATTGGGGCGCGTATCCAGGAAAGACGTTAGCAAGGCCATACGTTGTTCCAGGCCGGTCAGCTGAGCTGGGTTGAACGACTCTTTCTTGCCCTCTAGTCGTTTCATGAATTTATCATAGGAAAAATCTTCCCCCAGATCTCTAAGAATCGACTGGAACTGATCAGTCTCGACAGATAACGGAACAAAATGTTCACCTACAAGGACCCCTTGGATGTAAAGAGGAGCGGACTCGGATGATCCGACTGCCATCATTGACAGGAACGCCTGAGCATCGAGCTCATCCTTTTTGAGGAGAAGGGGTTCCACCGTTACCCGCGTTCCGAGAGGGGCATACACAGCCGTCATCGTCTTAAGCGACGACCGTGAAACATACACTCTGACTCTAGGAGTGCGGACTTTAGGTATATCAGACAAAGCTACCCAGGCAGCTTCGCTGGGCCTGGCGCTGGGCCCTCCTTCGCCGAAGTGAAGCACCAGGCCCGAAAGTGGCTTCTGCAAGAAGCCAAGAGGACGCACGTTCGGAATAAACATGCTCTCCAACAGGATAGAAACTGTATGAGACTTTCCGGATCCCTGCACACCACATACGACGGCGGAGAATGGCGCATTCTGTAATCCGCAAGCGAAGTTGAGCTTTTTGAAGATAAATGGATATTTTTCTTACTGTGTTGATATATAGGCGTGGGTCTATCGGCGAGTACGCCTGAGATTTATTGCTGAAAATATAATATATCAGGCAAGAATCTGGAACCCTGCACCGACATACAATATTTGCAATGCGCGTCCCAGGACACCATACTGAGTCATGTTATCGCGGTATCCCGCAGCAACGTAGGCGTCACGGGTAACTATAGGCGCAGTTCGGAGCTCGTGCTCCCGACTGCGACCCTGGGCGTCGTTTGCGCCGTCATGAAGGAGGGTAAGCTCTTCCTGAAACCCGTATATTTAAGAGATGTGTTCGACATAAACGTTTCAGACACGCACATAGACAGACCCCGGGTCTGGAGGGAGTGGAGATGATGCGGGGCCGTTCATATTGTTTTCTGAGTTCTAGAAGCAACGCGGCCGAGCGAAAACATCGTCCAACCCTGTCAGCTAGCCGCATCGTGTCGACAACAAAGGGACGCACGTATGATGCAGTATGCGCGGTACTCTTCGGAAAACCCATTTCTATGGTTGTCGCTGGATTCGTGGTAGAGGTAGAGACCGACAGCTGGATCAACTCAGTAATATAAAAAGGCGAGGATGAAGAGAATCATCCACCGTTGCCGCCCCAACCGAAGAAGGGGATGTATATCTGATGAACCCAGGCCCGCCGCTTGCGAATATCGAAGTCGAGGTGGCATCGCCGTTCTGCAATTGAATCAGAGGTACATTATTAACCGATCAGGTCGATGTGCGAATACCAGTGAAGGGCGCAAACTAGGCGCATGAGGATCCAACACGGAATGCATGGCACTCTGGGATGACGGGCCAAAAGTAGACGACACTCCGAGTCCAAGATGGGAGTTGCCCATTTTGAGTTTCTTCTGTACTGAACCTGCCAAGGGTGGTGAAATCTCCCTGTTCCACGCCCCGTCCATTGGCTCGGATGGAAGGGATAGAACTTGAAGCTCGGGTTCAAGCTGCGACGAAGGTCTCTTTATACCTGCCACTGGCATACGACACGATGCGTGAGCCACTGATAGGGGCTTGGTGAGGTCCAGGCGTGTACGACTCGTGCGAGCGTCGATGACGAGCTGTCGGAACGCGGCGTCCGCGTTCACACTATTAATACCCTTTGTCTCAGAGTTTCGACACGAATCGTCCAGCGACAAATCCAACGTTGCGACTACTACGTCACGGCAACGTGATGGCTGTTTAAACTAACTGTCGCGGACTCGGAATTACTTGGACTAAACCGTACACAATGCCAGCCCTGTTCGACGTTCCCGGCTGGTCTGTGCCATCCGCCCCAGTCTCTACCCAGCGCCAGTCAAAGAAGCGCAAGCACGCTGCCAGTTCGGAAGAGCAGGATCTACTCCGCAATGCCCAGGTCAACCTCGACAAACTGATAGATTCTCTCGGTGGCGGCGCTGACGACGCAGGCGATGGTCCATCGAAGAAAAAGAAAAAGAAAAATGTTAACAAGCCCACATCCCAACCTTCTCCCCGTGATCAGCGTGGAGAGGGCCTCCATCCCCATGGCAAGCCGCATAGCCGGACAAAAGCTTCAGTCCCTTCAGCGGAAGACCCATCCACCACTTCCAACAAAGCCGCGTTGCCAAGTAAGAAGGCAAGGAAGAAAAACGCAAAGCGTGTAGTTCAGCCCACGGACACACCCAAGCATTCTGTCGCTGTTCAGGAGACGGGTAGTCTAACCCCACTTCAGCGGAGTTTAAGGAAAAGTTTGGATGGGGCTCGCTTCAGGTTTGTCCTTGAATGTACGGAGATCCATTGGGTTGACCTGTCCGATGACCTAGACTGTTGAATGAAGCTTTGTACAAGTCAAGTAGTCTTGAAGCAGTCAAGATGATGAAGGAGGATCCCAAAAATTTCGAAGACGTTAGTGCGAACGATTACGACCTTGGCGCGAGCTCACTCAGATGTAGTACCATGTCGGGTTCAGACATCAGGTGCAATCTTGGCCATCAAATCCAGTCTCGCACTACATTTCAGAATTATCATCATATCCTACCAAAACAGTGATCGCAGACTTGGGATGTGGGGATGCTGCACTTGCCCGGGCTCTTCTCACGAAGAACTTTACCGTCTTGTCATTCGATCTGGTTTCTGATGGGGCATATGTAATCGAGGCGGACATTTGTTCTCGGGTGCCGTTGCCGGGTTCTGGGCCACAATCCGCAACTGCCATCCAAGGCGAGGCTCAAGTCGTTGATGTCGTGGTGTGTGCGCTCAGCCTCATGAGCACCAACTGGCCTCAATGCATAAGTGAGGCTTGGAGAATCCTTCGACCGGGGTGCGCAGCGTATCATGACCTTGCTAAATTGGGACACTTACGGAGCCGACAGGGGTGAGTTGATGATCGCCGAGGTTGCGAGCCGCTTTACGAGTGTAGACGACTTCACCTCGTTGGTCAGCGCCATTGGCTTCAAGTTTCAGAGCAAGGTAGTCGTTGTCCTGCCGTTGGTTGCCAATGGGTGACACAATTCACAGGACGATCGCAACAGCCACTTTACGCTTTTTCAGTTCAAAAAAGTAGCGAGAGCGGTAATTTCAGAGCAGGAGTGGACAGGGCTTGTGTCTCGTGGTCGCGTTTTGAAGTCTTGCGAGTATAAGAGACGATGAGCCTGTACTCTGAGATTATGCTGATAAGGTGTCGCCTAATATGGGAATGCACGTTATTGGACTTTGTCTTTGCAACACTTGTCTTGATCGTGATGCCAGGCAAACGACATACTTTATCACACCCTGTCATCAATGCACGCTTGTCGCAACTCCGGTTGACGACGACCAATGCTAAGGATTTTCGTGAGGTGGGTCGTACTACACCAAACGACAACACCAGCTGAGGCAGCGCAGGGTATCCACGACATCAGTTTTATCTTGGGAGTGGAGGCATCAAGAGATCTTGAGCAGGAGCCATTCCATGGGGTGAGCGCGGTTCTGATCTGATCTCGGTGCTGACTCCGTGCTGACGGCCGCCGATAGCAAACTCCCGTTGGACCATTCACGGGGACTGTCATCAAACCGCGAATTGGCCTGACACCAATTCTCAGGGCTGGCTTGGGTATGGCAGATGCGCTTCTGAAACTTTTCCCGTACGTGAAACAGCCTCGCCGTGGAAGGGGTCTCACACCGTTCTTGTGATCTATGCATGGACGCGCAGTGCAGCACCAGTTTACCACCTTGGCCTATTCCGGGAGAAAGTTAGCCTGCAGCCAGTTGAATGTGGGTATCTACGCTACTGCAGAGTTACTTCTTAATGCTGAGGCCGGATTTGCAGATTATTCCAAGTTGCCATCTGTCCCGCCAGTTGATACAGTCTTTCTCTTGGACCCGCTCGTTGCTACGGGTGGGACTGCATGTGCTGCCTTGTCCATGTTGCTTGACTGGGGAATCCCTTGTGAGTAAAGCTTGTCGCGACATCCGTACCGGAAGTCACGCGACACAGTGAGCAAGATAAGGCTACTCGTTGTGCTCGGGTCAGAGCCCGGCCTTCAGCACATTGAGGACAGCCATCCCGATCTCGAGGTGACTGTCCAATTCGCCTGTCATTCTTGGCCGGTCGACTGAGGCGTTTGCACCAGATCTGGGTTGCCGCTGTGGACCCGAACCTGACTCAAGATGGACTAATCTCGCCTGGACTCGGGGACACTGTGAGTTGCAAGCACAGCTGGTCTGATCATCATTGATGTTGTCGACACAGGGTGACCGATTGTTCAACACGGTACGGGAGTAGACCGGGTGTGAGAGTATTGTACACAGTGTAATTGGCTGGTGAAAAATGACAAAGCTCCGGTCAAGGCCGATGTGTCATGACCAATCCTCCGTTCCGTTGGCACGTGATCCGGTATTGCACGACCATGGCACAATCGTGTCCCACACGCGGGCTCTTCAAAATGGCTCGAAATTTTGGAGGCGGGTCCATCTCAAACACTCCCAATGGCCTCGGGTTCCGCGACGCCATCATCTCCTTCCCCTACCCTCGTCGCTCCCTCCGACGACCTCAAACCCGACCTCCTTGTTCTCCCCGGTGGTCCCTCCCAACTCTCCTCCGCCTCAGATCTCGTCGAGTTCTTCGCTTCCCGCGCTGCAGTCAGCTCTGCTGTCTATGTCTACGACGTCGCCGAACAGATCGGCTTCGGAACACTCACAAAATCATGGGCAGCCTCTCTCGACCACTCTGCCCCTGTAATCCCCATCCAGACCAGGGCCGGTGCTGGCCTCGGTCTCGTCGGGCGCTTGTCCGAGGGCACCAGCCAGGATGCGATCAATGGTTCCATTCTGACCGCCTACACTACCCCGGTTGGCCTGGCTGCGATGGCAGCCTCCCTAGCCCATTTGCCCCCCGCTTCCTCTCGCAGCAGATTGATTGTGCAGGTTCCTGCGGCCACTCCCGTAGGAGACACATTCGCACTTTCCCCCACCCTTGCCTCGCTTTCCACGTCGTTCAACATCTTTCCCGAGTCCCTCGCGATCATACTGTCCGCGACCCCGCAAGAATCAGTCGACCTCGCACTCCTCGCATACAAGCTCAAGAATTGGCACGTAGCGCACATCTTCGATCACCATAGCGCCGCTCGCGAACTCGGTCACAATTTTGCTTCAGATCACTCAAAGGATGTTTCCGGCTTGCCTATATCGGAGGCTGTCCGTATGGCTGGCTATGCGCCTTTCGAATTCGCCGGCGACAGGAGGGCACGCATTGTCTTTGTTCTTTTGAACGGGCAGCTCGCTCTTATTGCCAAAGCTTTGGCATCCAGGACTGTGGGGGTAGCAGTTGTGATCGTGAGGGTCCTCCGTCCATGGGCGGCCGATGAACTCCAGAAAATCATTCCCTCCACTGCGGAAGAAATCCATGTCTTCGACGACGTACCTCATGAAACTACCCGAGGTCCCCTTTTTGGGGATGTATTCGCATCTCTATACGATCCCACTCGTTCTGGGCCAATGATCCGCGCGCAGCGAGTTACTCCAGACAAAGGGAAGGAGTTCATTTCTGACCCGACTCAGTTCTGCTCCCACTTGGGCTCACTTTTTGATCACTCTTCTGCCGATCTTCGCCTGGAAAATACGGGGACAAAAATTGCCGTCCTCAGTACCCCGTCGACCCAACTCAATTTCTTCCATCAACTCGTCGCCGATACGCTCTCTCGTGGAATTTCCATGCGTCGTCTGACCGACCATGACGTTTTTAGCAGAGCCGGTGGGATTACTGTAGATCGCATCATCCTCTCCCCAAAGAAAGGCGATGACAATTTCCTGCCCGTCTCTTCAGCACTGCCATTGAACGGCAGTGGCTCGACGGATTTCATGTGTATCATCGAATCTGACCTGCTCAAGTCCCATTCTGTCCTGGACTGCGCCAAACCGGGTTCCGCTGTCCTCATCATCACATCTTGGTCGAGCGCTGAATTGCTGGGAAACCTCCCATTTCAAGTATTGGAATTGGTCCTGCAACGAAAGTTTAGGTTATATACTATCGACGCAAAGTTGATAGCATCAGAGCTATACACAGACACCGTGACCAGGGAGACTGCTGAAGGCTTGGTAATTTATCTCGCGTTCTTGAGGCTATACCTCGGGAAGGTGTCCAACCAAGCTTTTGTTGGCAGACTTGCTCTGGGGCAGGTTCCCGACGACTTGCGCGATGATACCTTTTCCAAGATCAATGCGCGTACCTGGGAATCGCTTCTTCAAGTCGAGTTACCCGTAGATCATGAAGTCCCCTCCCACATATTGGATACAGCCGCAAATACCTCGCCCGCACTTAGGCGCTTCGAGTTCAATACCATTGCAGTTGATACCGGTTCCGGGCAAACCGTCTACAACGGTTCAAAGGTATCCTCCTGGCATGAGGCTGCCAAGCACATCCTATTTCCCTCGGCTTTCACTCCCCTTCTACCCATCCCACCGGAAACTGAAGAGTTTCCGCAACTTCCTTCCCTCCACCCTGAACTCGCAGAACGTACTTATCTGGTGACGTGTGCCGTTAACCGCCGCCTCACTCCACTCGATTACGACCGTAACGTGTTCCACCTCGAGTTCGACACCGAAGGCACTGGTCTCAAGTATGCCATTGGAGAAGCGCTTGGAGTACACGGCTGGAACGATGCAGAAGAAGTGTTGGACTTTTGTGCATGGTATGGCGTAGATCCCGATCGGGTAATCACCATCCCTGTCCAAGGTGGGGAGAAAATGCACAGCCGTACCATATTTCAGGCTCTTCAACAACAGATCGACCTTTTTGGAGAACCACCCAAGTCATTCTATGCCGACCTTGCACCATATGCTACCGAGCCCGCGCAGAAACTTGCCTTGCAATTTATTGGTTCTCCAGAAGGTTCGTCGACGTTCAAGAAGCTCAACGAGAAGGACACGGTTACCTTTGCGGAGGTTCTTCAGCGATATCACAGTGCCAAACCGGGCATTGAGTCACTCTGTGAGATGATCGGCGACACCAAACCCCGGCACTACAGTATAGCAAGTGCGCAGAGCGTCGTAGGCAATCGCGTCGACCTGTTGGTCGTCACAGTTGAGTGGACAGCCCCGAATGGTGATTATTTTATTACTTCATCATTGAAAAGCGCTGAATAGTCGGTCAGGGAGTCGTCGTTTTGGACAATGTACTAGATATCTTGCCGGCCTTACCATTGGGCAAAAAGTGACTGTCTCCATCAAGCCTAGTGTCATGAAAGTGCGGGCACTCTTAACATTCCCCCCTTTTCCACTCCTGATGCACGCCATAGTTACCTCCAGACACCACCCAACCTATCATCATGGCTGGTCTCGGTACTGGTGCTGCACCGTTCCGTGCTTTCCTCCAACACCGCGCATGGTTATCCCAGCAGGGCATCAATGTCGGCCCAACATATTACTATTTCGGTTCTCGTCACCAACACCAAGAATTCCTCTATGGGGAGGAGATAGAGTCCTATATCCTTGACAAGATCATCACCAAGGCTGGTCTGGCATTTTCCCGTGATGGCCCCAAGAAGGTCTATATCCAACACAAGATGTTGGAGGACGCTGGATCACTGGCGGATATGCTGAAAAATAGGGCCGGTGTGTTCTATCTGTGTGGGCCCACTTGGCCCGTACCAGACGTCTACGAGGCCTTGGTAGGTGCTTTAGTGAAGAACGAAAGCCTGACAAGAGAATCGGCTGGGGAGTTTCTCGAGTCCTTGAAGGAAGAGGAACGTTATGTGCTCGAGGTATTTCTTCGGCGTTTGCTTGTGGCGATTTACTTACATCTGCTCGATAGGTTTATTGAACCATATGACCGACATTTTAAAAAGGAACCGTGATTTAGAAGACACCTTTTAGTATATCGGTGGGGAATGTAGAGACGATTCATAATTCAGTGTGGATTTGTTCGATGGAATAGGTTGTTGCGTCATCCATAATTTTCTGTTGCTCTGTCGAGTCCCGCAGTACGCGCCATCCGGTGGGCCAGGGGTTTTTCCAAGTAATGAATACGTACTCCACCAACTCCGCATCCGTACAAGTGGTTTTTACGCATGCGCGACGTGCGAAGAAACTCTGAGATGATGAGAAAAGTCATACTAATAGAATGTATGATAGCCCCCACGATATACTAACCAACCCCACCACCCAACCAATGAGAAGATAACTACACCCGCAAGACCAACGACAACTCCCATTGCGATCTGCCCGACTTGACTGAGTTGTGGGCCAGCGCAGCCCTCTTGGTATACTGCGTCGCATGGCATGCCCTGCGGCCGTTTGGACTGGTAGGTACCAGCTTGCAAGGATGTATAATATGGGTCCGAGGTATCGTTGAGGATGTGCATGGCAGCAAGGGTCAACATAGGGGCGTTATAATCCAGGGCAGGCTAGAAAGGAGGTCTGAGCATTGAACACGGCCACCAACCACGACCAACGAACCTCGGTTTCCGGCCAGTCAGCGCGGATATCAAAGTAACGATCGTACTTGTCTGGTCCACCGACAACAGCACCATATAATACATAAGCTTCTTGAGGAGGATCGTTGTTGATATCACTAATATTACTGCCACCGCTCGCCATCGCAGAATGCGGGTTCTGCGGTGAGTTGGGGTTGACACCGACAATGTACGGAACTGCGAATGGCACGAATAGATCAGAAACAGACTACTCAAGTGGCCCGAACACAACACCTACCAGACATGGGGTTGTCGCCAAGGGCATACCCTACCTGGCTCTTCGCAAAGTTCTTGGTTCCACGATCAATCACAGAGAAACGGAACGGCAATGAGTATTTACATAGTAGTCTTGTTTCTTCGTCTGCGTTGAGGCTAGCGGGACGTATCGGTTCAAAAGCATGGCTGCGTTGAGTGCAGGGTTGAGACTAGCATCGTCAGAGTCCCCTGTGTAGTATAGAAGACCCCCTGTCGACTGATGAGATGCCAGCCCAAGTATAAATCAAGACACCATACCGGTAGTGGTATACCCATTTCCGCCCCCGTATACAACCCCATCGAAGTACGTTTCAGCTTGGTCCTGCCAAGTGGAGATGTTGCCGAAAGTAGGATTTGCTTGCGCAATCTGCGCGAATAATACAGGAATTCCAGGGGTTTTTGTATCCCAGTTAAAAACACCTTGGTAGCCAGAGAGATTGTACTGCGAGTAGTAGGTTTGTGCTTCTTCATAGAGTGACGAGGAGTTTGTCGCCCAAGAAAGGAATAGCGCTGCTATAGCAAGTTCGTCGCCAAACCCTGAGGACGGATACGCATCGCCGGCTGCGGGGACAGAATTTTGATATTCAATCTTGCTAGCACTCGTAGCGAAATTATATAGTGCTTGTGCATGCTGTAAAAGCAACGATGCATACGTAGAATTTTGAAGTGTTGCTGGTCCTGAGTAGGAATTCGAGAAGATACGATTCTGGTAAAGATTAGAGCAAGCTGCAAAAGCTGCTGCTGCACCGGCGGCAGCATCTGTTCCGGGGCTACCGAAAGTCAGGACTCGAGACTAATGGAGAACCAAATCTCTCCACAATACTTTACCTAGTAGTATTGATTTGATACGATGTTCGTGGATAAGGTATGTTCTGGTCGCCTCCCCAATAGTTGTTGTCTATATTAACTAGATAATTCTATGAGTAGAGAGTGAAAAAACGGCGGAGATACAACACCATCAGAGATCTGAACGAAAAGAGTATTATTTGTTGGATGTGCCTTCGAATATGTGAATTGGGGTCTTCAAGAAACAAGGACAACCGGCTCACTTTAATGAGCCAATCTAGGCCCCAACGTAACATGGCATCAAGATACGGAGTTTGGTTTGCTAGGTCATACCCTGCGCCAAACGCTTTGCGGTCGAGGCAACAATCACAGAGACGCGAGTCTTACCCTTGCCAAAATCCGTTGCTCCCCAACATACTGACATGAGCGTGAAAGACTAGCCAGAGATGAATAAAGAGATCGACACGGGACGGAAAGACGCTAACCAACGGGAATGTACATTTGATGTAATCTGTGAGATAAATTAAGAGACGATGCCTCCGAGTTCTCGCCTGAGTCAGACAGTACCTCCTGCATCATAATACCCGCCTGTCAAGTTGAGTTGGACATCTTGGCCATCAGAGAGGGCACTGTCGTTTCGCCACTTGACACGGTTACTCGCGGGTAGTATACCACTACGTTGTGCTTCGTAAAAGTAGAGAAGATCACCAAGCAGCGATGACCATTGGGAATTTGGTATGACACCACTGGGAGCGGTGACTGCTCCGGCGGAAGCATTTGGGGGCATGAAAGGAGGTCCAGGGAGGGGTAACTGGGCAAATGCATGCCCAGCAAGCAGGAAAATGGTGGAAAGTGACCACAACATGAGAATGATACAATCCTACGTACCGATGAGTTGATTGTTCGGATTCTCCTTCGGAACCAAAACACGTAATCACGTGGTCAACATGACATACTCACGTGCTAATGATGTCATCGATATCGGGTTCCGTTCCAGGCAAGCAGCCCGAGGAAAGCCGTTTGAAGATCGCGCAAAGCCGTTTGAAGATCGCGCAAAGACCCTCTCGTTCTCGCTTGCAGTATCAGATATATCAGGTGTCCATCGATGGCGCCAATCACAACTTGTATCCTTGGTGTTGGCAAGGTAAAGTTAACGAAAGTTTCCGCGTCGAAATCAAGATATACAGGACAATCAAAGAAGTGGTTGGCGACATCGTTGGCACTCCCAACGATACTCACTATACCTTAGCAAAGGCTGGCCTAGAAGCTGACAACACGGTATACATTCACTTTCCACAGTGCCCCCTGACACCGAAACAGTTCTTGTTGACAAACCCGTTACTGAAACCTGCTAGAATTTGAATCCCTGTAAGTACTATGCCAGGGCGCCGGAGGCCAGCTCATGACAGCTATGAATTTCTGCTATGATCGATGCCACCCAGGCATCAAAGCACCCTGGAAGGACAATGCTGGTGCTGTTTACAATTTTGGATTGCACCTTTTTGATCAAGCTCTAAAAGCTCTTCGGCTTACCAGCCAAAATAACTGCGTTCGTCCAGAACATACGTGGTGTTAATAAACCTGAAGTCGACGATATTGTGCGCACAATCTCGGTACTCGCTCCTGAGAATGCATCTGAAGTGGGAATGCAACCGCAGTTCACGATTTATTTTCACTGCAACGTCGGAAGTCCCTTCCCCAACCCGTTCACCGTGTTCCTTCGCTCCCACATCCTATCCGCGAACGCACCGCAGCCACGCTATATGGTTCGTGGCACCAAAGGATCGCTTCCCTGGATACGCAACTTGAAGAAGAACCTATGCCCATCGTGAGTGGCATTTCTGCACCCAGATACGGCCAGGAATCCCAAGAAATCTATGGCACTGTCAAAAACATCGCGGCAGACAACACGGCCATTACCAAATTCAACATTGTCTCACTACAGTGTACTAGAACTGATCTGTATCCAGCCTTCGGAAGCCCCAGGGAAATATGTTTGGGCTATTAAAAACTTGGCGGAAGCCATTCGAGACAATGAGGAGGTTGAGGTCAAATGGGGAGAGACTACACAGGTCACAGAGATGATTGAGCTAGCATACAAGAGCCTCGGGATATAGGGGTTGACTCGCGATCGTGCACGTGACCTCCACGTATACAACTTGACTGTGCTTGTTGTCACTGATGGTCACCACCGCCATGTCCGACCCCACTGTGGTCATCCACGTCGAGTTGCCCGCATATTCAAACTCTTTCGACATAGCAGTGCCAGAAAGTGCGACGGTGCTTGACGTTAAACAAACCATATCTTCCGTGTGCATTGGTCGTCCCCGACCGGAGGGCCAGCGCGTGATATGGAGAGGTCGGTGCTTGGATGATCAGGAGAAAATAGGCGAACTATGGCCGGTAAGAAGAGCATAGGCGCCCCGTCAAGAATTCTTACCTCCGTTGTCCGTTTAGCACCAAGACGCACAACGTACCGTCCATCTGTCCGTGCGACCATCCGCTTGGACGAATGATCCACCAAGTGGCGACGCTACCACATCGCCTTCCTCGCGTGTCGTGGCTTATCCAGCCAAAGAGAGTTTTCCTATGGGCCCCCAACAACATTCATCCTCCACCCCTTTTGCTTCAGACTCGAACGACAGTCTCGCATTCATACGATTCAAGCACATGCAGGCACTATGTTGGCTTTCCAACTCCAAGTTGGCTGCTCCTAGTCCACCAGAAGATGTAGATATCAAGCAGAGTGCGGCGAAACTTGCCCTCGAGCGTCTGGGTTATACTTGGCCAGATATCTTGGATGCCACCTCCCCGATGGCGAGCCCCACCTCCGTCGATACCCTCGACTATGAGATTATCACCGTCGAGTACGAGCATTCCATTATGATGGGTCTCTTTGTCCTAATCATGCTTATAGCGGCAAAGTATATCTCTCCCTTCTAACTCCAAGGGGTACACCCTCTCCCTTGCAGGTACACGCACTCAATGTTCTCACATATACCTTTTCTATCCTTTCTTTGCCTCCATCACGACCACCACCCACGCCTACTTCTTCGGCGCCAAACACCTCGTCCGTTCCTCCGCATGTGAATGACCTCCTCAGAGACCTTGGTCTTCCGCCGCTTCGAGCTGTGCCAAATGCCAACGTCGATGCCGTCGTTCAGCCGGACGTCGCAGGAGCGCCTGCCATCCCAGAGCATGCCGAAGGAAATGTTCTTAGAGAGATACCCGTGCGCGCCCTCCTCGCTCCCTTGTTAATGGTCGCCTTTCGAACGGTGCTCCTCCTTTATTTCTTTTCCCCCACACGGAAGCCCCTACTTGGAGTGTGCCTTATTGCTTGGATCATTTACGAGATGTGGACTCATGTTCGCATCGTCATTCTACGACCATTAGATAGGGCTGGCGGCAACGGGGTGGGTCTCGATGTGAACGGTGCGCAGGCCGGAGGAGTGCCTGATGCTGCTCCTGTTGCTCCCGCTGCTCAAGACAACGATCATGCTGGAGACCGCAACCCTCCGCGACCAGGAGGTCGTGTTCCGAATACCGAGCCGACTCGCGACACTCAGCAAGTGCAAGGACCTCCAATACC
>JBBPQL010000065.1:0-72526 GCA_038092515.1 Boletus subparvulus
TAATTTGGTCGACGTAGACATCCATTCCTCCATAGTCGCTCCAATTGTTGGTCAACGTGACGATGAGACGGATGTCGTTCGCTTTCGCGGCAGCAATGACGTTGTCTTGAAAGACGATGTGAGGGACATGGAAATGCAAGAGAATACAGCGCGGTCTGACCAAAGTTCTCGAGACCAGTTGAACCGTAGTTGACGGTAGGTGAGCTTCCGTTCCAGAGTTGGTAGTAGTCCCCACTCGCAATGGTGACCTCGTTGAAGCCCCTGGCAGATTTCGGATGTCAAAAAAATAGTTGGACTATGTTCACAAGAGGACACTTACCAGGTGCGGACGGTTGTGCCTCCTGTCGCCGCAATGTTTTGGAAGGCAACGTTCATTTCGTCAGTAGTAAGACCCCTGAGACCGACCCAGTAGGCGTTGGCGCTGTTACAGCGAGCGTCTGATATGGGGCTCGTAAAGAAGACGCGCAACTGACCCGAAAACCGTATAAGGCGCGCCATCGAGTGTGAAACTCTGACCGTCGGCCCTGACGAAATACTGAGTGGACTGCCTGGCAACAGGGTTGGCAAACTATCAAGAAAACAGTGAATAATGTTAAGCACACGGATGAGCGATGCCTCACGGACACGGCGATCATGAGCAGAGCAACAAAACTAAGGTCTAGCTTCATATTGACGTGACGGAGTGTAACGTTAGAGTCTCCCCGGAGTTGACTGGGTTAAATCCTAGTCGTTCGCTAAAGAAAGAACTGGGAGGATACGGGCGAGTAGCTACTGTTTAAATAGTCTAGATTAGTCGTATCCAGTAACAGCGGAGCTCAGTCAATGCTCACCGGGTGTCACTGTCACAATCGTAGGCTACACGTAGGATTGCGGAATGTGGGAACACAACACGAGACCCTGCATCTGGCGCATTATGGCGTTTTGGTTCCAGAAATCAAGTTTCATCGGTTTAAGAGGCCAAGTTTTCCCCACGATTCATCGGAGTTCAGGAGCTGATAGCTGCGCGGTGTGGTGGCAGGCCGTTGCATCCGCGGTGGGTATGTTTCTGTTTCAGGTGCTGACTTTAGTGTGCCATAAATAAAGATCGGAACGGCTGGGAGCTTCTACACATTGTTATACACGCTAATCTTCCGGTGAATGTAATAAGCGACCATGCATACCTCAGGTCATTTGAGCATCCAGAGTGGCATATTATATGCTTATTGCTACCACTTGCGAAGGCTGTGGCAGTTTTGATTCGCGACTGACCGTGTTGTCATGAGGGAAGAGACAAGGCCTTTTACTTGCCAATCAATTCCTCTAGCTCTGAGACACCTGCTAGAGTGGCGAGCTCTGAGGAGGGCCCGAGATTTGGCGGTGGTGATTGGTTGCCGAGGTGTGGAAGGACGTATGTCACGACTCACGATGGAATGCGGGAATGGGGTCATCCGATGACCGGGCCACACGGGGACATTATAGGGACGTAGGCTGCCACCAGCGTCGTTGCATTTGAGCAGAGTTTCTTTGGCAGACTGCCAGTAATGATGACGTCATGAGCGCCGTGCGAAACCGTTTCCGTTTACTGATATCGTTGTTTGCTCGTGTAGACGATTGACAGATTGTCCTTGCTCTGCAAGCAAGAGGAGACTCTGCTAAGTTATCCACTACGGTTGACGATCATCAAGTTCACATTTACGGCATGGCTGGTAAATCATGGTCTGCTGCAATCAAGGGAACCTTTGGTGGTCCTCCCCAGCCTGTCAGAGCTGTCCTCTAGCGGAAAACTGATTGACGTAGTCCTCGCACATACTAAATGATCGCGCAGGGAATCTCATACAGAGCTGGCAGGACGCTCCGAGTTCTGTAAACTGGACAGTGTGTTTAGAATTTAGGACTGGTTCTGAGCGGTTCTGTCAGACAGTCCTGCGAGAAAAAACTGTTTCATAGGACCCTTAATTGCCCTTTTTATCAACTTTTGAGAGCTCTGATTGGAGGACAAGTCAACGAAAGCGGTAGCACTATTAGCTGCTTTGCTGAAGAGTGGGAGGAGAACAATAGACGTCCCATGTCCCGTCACACTCAAGAGGGTATGATTCGTCAATGTAATCTAGGACGAACCAATCTCTCAGGCAAAGTGAGGCCTTTGGCCACGTCCACCCGGTTCAGTCCTCTGCGTCCCTCGCATTGAGCTGCGCAGCATATGTCGGCTCCATGTCATAAACCGCCGTGCCAGGGTAAATCTATCCACAGCCCACGTCCATCAGTCAAATTTCAACACACACACGCCCTCTGACGACGCGCGACGTACCGTAAACCCATCGTCGGGCGTCGGCCCGCTCGTTAAATTCGAGCCTGCCTGCCAAACGAGGACGCCAGTTACCCCACTGTCGACAACGGTCGTGTACCAGTTCTCGTAGGTGGCAATTTGATCCTGGGACGCGAGGACGCCAAACTCTTCCATCAGCACCGGCTTGTTGTATGTCGCTTGTGCATCACGGTGGTTCTCGATCCATGTTTGGCCCCAGCTCGTGGCACTTATTTGGGAGGATAAGCCCGCGAGCGTAGCCACGACCATCGAAGGAGCATGCTTACCTAGGTGTTTCCTCACTCCAGCTGTACTGTAGATTTAGAATAAATCGAGGGAAGCCAACAGTAAAACATAAAGGATGGCATACCGGGTAGAGCTACGTCGTGTCTGTAGTAAACACATTTCCTGAGAGTTAAACCAAACAACGTACATGGAAAGTGCCAAAGTCGATTGTGTCGATAGCCAAGTTCGCTTCAAAGTCGATGCCCTGTGAACCGCTGTATCGAGTCTCGGTCACATACCTGCTCTACTTGTGAGCAAAGACGTACTCGTAAGAAGCGTCCATGGAGTGTTTCCAGTCGAACCAGCCTTCGTCACCGACTCCGACGAGATGATTGCAGTCGATAGACTTGATGTAGGCGGACATGGTCTTTACCCAGTTGGTGATCGTCTTGGTCGTGCATGTTCCGGACGGTGGACGTGGATGCTGGGCACTACTCGATGGGTCGATCCACTCGCTATTGAAAGTCAAGGAAGAGTTGCTCACTCGATAGAGCCCGTGCAACGGGGTTCGTTGGCTAGACAAATGTGTCAAATGAGGAAACGTATAAAGACGACGTTCATACCGAGTTCCCAACCAAAGATGGTTGGTTCGTCGATATACCTTTCTATCCAAACCTTGACATAATTTTGATATGCAGCCTGACACGGACTGGTGCAATAGTTCATATGGGCGCGAGCCAAAAATGAGACATACGATGACTTCGGGGTTGGTGTAGAAATAGTCATGAGGCTGGCCTTGACCGATAATTTGGTCGACGTAGACATCCATTCCTCCATAGTCGCTCCAATTGTTGGTCAACGTGACGATGAGACGGATGTCGTTCGCTTTCGCGGCAGCAATGACGTTGTCTTGAAAGACGATGTGAGGGACTTGGCAATGCAAGAGAATACAGCGTGGTCTGACCAAAGTTCTCGAGACCAGTTGAACCGTAGTTGATGGTAGGCGAGCTTCCGTTCCAGAGTTGGTAGTAGTCCCCACTCGCAATGGTGACCTCGTTGAAGCCCCTGGCAGATTTCGGATGTCAAAGAAATCGCTGGACTGTGTTCACGATAGGACACTTACCAGGTGCGGACGGTTGTGCCTCCTGTCGCCGCGATGTTTTGGAAGGCAACGTTCATTTCGTCAGTAGTAAGACCCCTGAGACCGACCCAGTAGGAGTTGGCGCTGTTACAGCGACTCGGAGCGTCTGAAATCGTAAAGAAGACGTGCAACTGACCCGAAAACCGTATAAGACGAGCCATCGAGTGTGAAACTCTGACCGTCGGCCTTGACGAAATGCTGAGTGGACTGCCTGGCAGCAGCCTGAGGGTTGGCAAGCTTTCAAGAAAATAGTGAATAATGTTAAGCACACAGATGAGCGATGCCTCACCAACACTGCGGTCATGAGCAGAGCAACAAACTATATCCTTGTTTTCTCGTGTAGACGATTGACAGGTTCTGCAAGCAAAGACGCTTTGAGCCTCGGCCGCGTTCAACGAGACTCTGCTAAGTTATCCCCTATGCCAGTGGTTGACGTCATCAGGATATTTACGGCATGGCTGGTGAATGGTCTACTGCAACCAAGGGAAACTCTGACGGGCCTCGCTGTCCTCTAGTGGAAGACTGATTGACGTAGTCCTCGCACGTGCAATATCGGATCGCGCAGGGAATCTCATACAGAGCTGGCAGGACGCTTCGAGTTCTGTAAACTGAACAGTGTGTTTACGACTGGTTCTGAGCGGTTCTGTCAGACAGTCCTGCGAGAAAAAGCTCTTTCATAGGACCCTTGATTGCCCTTTTTATCAAATTTTGAGAGCTCTGATTGGAGGAAAAGTCAACGAAAGCAGTAGCGTTATTAGTTGCTTTGCTGAAGAGTCGAACCAAATTCCGGGAGGGGAACAAACGGACGTCCCATGTCCCGTCCCTAGGACGAACCAATCTCTCGCGCACAGTGAGGCCCTCCACCCGATTCCCTACAGATCTCTGCGTTCCTCGCCTTGAGCTGCGCAGCATACGTCGGCTCCATTTCATAAATCGCCGTCCCAGGGTAAATCTATCCAAAACCCACATCCACGAGTCAAATGTCAACACACACGCCACCCGAAACGCCGCATCGACGTACCGCATACCCATCGTCTGGCGTCGGCCCGCTCGTTAAATTCGAGCCTGCCTGCCAAAGGAGGACCCCAGTGAGCCCACTATCGACGACGGTCGTGTACCAGCTTTCGTAGGTGGCGATTTGGTCATTGGACGCGAGGACGCCAAACTCTTCCATCAGCACCGGCTTGTTGTATGTCGCTTGTCCACTGCGGTGGTTCTCGATCCATGTTTGGCCCCAGCTCGTGGCACTTGTTTGGAAGGATAAGTCCGCGAGCGTAGCCACGACCATCGAAGGAGCATGCTTACCTAGGTGTTCCCTCACTCCAGCTGTACTGTAGATTTAGAATGAGATCGAGGGAGGCCAACAGTGAAACATAAAGAGTGGCGTACCGGGTAGAGCTACGTCGTGTCTGTAGTAAACACATTTCCTGAGAGTTAAACCAAACAACGTACATGGAAAGTGCCAAAGTCGATCGTGTCGATAGCCAAGTTCGCATCAAAGTCGATGCCGTGCGAACCGCTGTATCGAGGTCTCAGTCGCATACCCGCTCAATATGTGAATGAAGACGTACTTGTAAGAGCCGTCCATGGTATGTCTCCAGTTGAACCAGCCTTCGTCACCGACTCCGACGAGATGATTGCAGTCGATAGACTTGATGTAGGCGGACATGGTCTTTACCCAGTTGGTGATCGTCGTGGTCGTGCATGTTCCGGACGATGGACGTGGATCTTGGACGCTACTCGATGGGTCGGTCCACTAGTTATTGAAGGTCAGGGAAGAGTTTCTCACTCGATAGAGCCCGTGCAACGGGGTTCATTGGCTAGACAAATGTGTCAAATGAGGAAACGTCTAAAAACGACGTTCATACCGAGTTCCCAACCAAAGATGGTTGGTTCGTCGATATACCTTTCCGTCCAAACCTTGACATAATTTTGATATGCGGCCTGACACGGACCGATGCAATAGTTCATATGGGCACGAGCCAAAAATGAGACATACGATGACTTCGAAGTTGGTGTAGAAATAGTCATGAGGCTGGCCTTGACCGATAATTTGGTCGACGTAGACATCCATTCCTCCATAGTCGCTCCAATTGTTGGTCAACATGACGATGAGACGGATGTCGTTCGCTTTCGCGGCAGCAATGACGTTGTCTTGAAATATGATGTGAGGGACTTGGCAATGCAAGAGAATGCAGAGTAGTCTGACCAAAGTTCTCGAGACCAGTTGGACCATAGTTGATGGTAGGCGAGCTTCCGTTCCAGAGTTGGTAGTAGTCCCCGCTCGGAGTGGTGACTTCGTTGAAGCCCCTGGCAGATTTCGGACGTCAAACGAATTGGATTGTGTTCGCAAGAAAACACTTACGAAGTGCGGACGGTTGTGCCTCCTGTCGCCGCGATGTTTTGGAAGGCAACGTTCATTTCGTCAGTAGTAAGACCTTTGAGACCGACCCAGTAGGCGTTGGCGCTGTTACAGCGAGCGTCTGATATGGGCCTCATAATGAAGACGTGCAGCTGACCCGAACACCGTATAAGGCGCGCCATCGAGTGTGAAACTCTGACCGTCGGCCTTGATGAAACACTGAGTGGACTGCCTGGCGGCAGGGTTGGCAAGCTTTCAAGAAACCAGTGAGTAATGTTAAGCACGCGGACGATCGATGCATCTCACCGATACTGCGGTCATGAGTAGAGTAACAAAACTAGTGTCTAGCTTCATTAGAGTCTCTCTGGAGTTGACTTAGTCGTTCGCAAAAGAAAGCACTGGGAGGACACGGACGAGTAGCTGCTGTTTAAATATTCTAGATTAGTCGTACCCAACGACAGCTGAGCTCAATCACCGCTAGGCTACACCGAGGATTACGGAAAGTGGAAAGACAACACGAGGCCCTGCATCCGGCGTATTTCTGGAACTTTGGTTCCAGAAATCAAGTGTAGTAGAAGCCAGGTTTTCCTCACGATTCATCGGAGTTCAGGGGCTGATAGCTGTGCAGGGTATCCTTGATCTGATTGGTGGAGTGCTATTCAGTTCCCTTGGACCTGATCAACCTGGAGATACCATACCTTGGTAACAGCTTCAGCGATCATGCATTTTTTAACGCTGTCTGTGCTTGGGTTGGCCCCAAGACTAGACGGAACAAATTAGACCCAGGATAATGTTCTATCGTTCCTGCCGTCATGGTGAACAACGACAGTTCGTCCCTGTTTCAGTGCGCTACGTGATCTGATCAAATCCCCAAGAAATGAAGGAAGTCCTGGCGCGCAGCACGAAAGTCCTCGGAATAATTGGCAGGGAATACAACGCCGTCATGAAGATGGGTCGGCTTCGACAGAATCAAGAAACCGAGGTCCAGGAGCGGAGATTAGCAGGTCTGGAGAGACACCCGTAGTCATAGGACTCGGTTGATGCGTGCGCAGGGTTATGGTTGGAGAAAAGGAGTCTTTGATGGCGTAAGATAGAGAGATAGGCCGTTGTTGAACAGCAGGCATTTGAGTGAGCTCGGGAAATGTGAGAGTACTCGTGTCCAGTGACCACCATGTCGCGACTGTTTCCACGCAAGCTCGCTCGGCCAGTGCACCTTCGCCGTCTGCACGTACGCGCGCTCTCGTACTCGTCGATCCCCCGCTTCGTGGCCCGTGCCTTCCGCGTCCCCATCGCAGGCGCCACACTCGGCGCAGGCGGCTTTGGCTATGCCAACTACAAGTTCGAAGGTGCGCCCATTCCGCCTCGCATCCTCCCCGGACAAACCCCGCCCCAGAGCTGCGCAACAAGACCACCGGCTGGCTGCACTCCGTCCAAGACGCCGCCACCGACCTGTTCGACTCGGCCTCGGACGGTCTCAAGTCCGTCTCTGCCCGCGCGTCCGCCGTTAAACTACCCGACATCGAAACACCCCAGTTCCTCAAGGACCTCTTCTCCTCGGACGACTCCACGCGTCACGACCACGGTTCTTCCTCCCAGGACTCGGGCAACCCACGGAACAGATTCCCGGACGAAAGTGCCGCCATCGCCGCCCTCGTCGCCGCAACATTGTCTGCCCCCTCCGATGCCACCAAGACCGACGACAGCACCAGGCAAAACGGGCTCATGCATCTCACCAGGAAGCTCATCGAAATAAGAACGATGCTCCTCAGCATCGATCAGAGCGACAGTCTCAAACTGCCCAGCATCGTCGTCATTGGCAGCCAGAGCTCAGGCAAAAGCTCCGTCCTCGAGGCAATCGTCGGTCACGAGTTCCTCCCAAAGTATGTCTTTACTCGTCCTTGTCTCCACCGCTCACCAGTCGGCCGTAGGGGTAACAACATGGTCACAAGGCGTCCCATCGAACTCACTCTCATTCACACTCCCCCAAACGCCAACGGCGACATACCTGATGAATATGGCGAGTTCCCAGCCCTCGGCCTCGGTAAAATCTCCAACTTTGCCCACATACAACAGACCCTCACCGACTTGAACCTCGCCGTACCCGCTTCCGACGCCGTTTCAAGCGAGCCCATTGACCTCCGCATATACAGCCCTCATGTCCCAGACCTCACTCTCATCGACTTGCCTGGCTACATTCAAATCGCTTCCATGGACCAGCCGGATTCTCTCAGAGACAAGATTGCTGGTCTATGTGAAAAGTATATCCGTGAGCCCAACATTATCCTCGCCGTCTGCGCTGCAGACGTGGATCTTGCAAACTCCCCCGCTCTCCGTGCCAGTCGTAAAGTCGACCCCTTGGGTTTGCGCACCATTGGCGTCGTCACAAAGATGGACCTCGTCCCTCCAGAGCAAGGCGTCTCCATCCTTGAAGGGAACCGCTACCCTCTCCATCTCGGTTACGTCGGTGTCGTCTCCAAATCCGCTTCTCCTTCTACCGCCGCCCTTGTCAAACGGAACGAACAAGACTACTTCAGCAACCATAGAGAACACTTTGGCGTCTCCTCTTCCTTGATGGTGGGCACCGACACCCTCCGTCGTCGTCTCATGCAAGTCCTCGAATCAAGCATGGCCTCGTCTCTCCACGGCATCTCCAATGCAGTTCAGCTCGAACTCGAAGAAGCCACCTATCAATTCAAAGTCCAGTACAATGACCGGCGTATAACCGCCGAATCCTACGTCGCCGAAACAGTGGACGCCCTCAAAGCACGCTTCAAGGACCTCTCCTCCCAATTCCGCAAGCCCCAAGTGCGCGCCAAGCTCAAACTCATGCTTGACGATAAAGTCATGGACGTGCTCGAGCAACTGTATTGGCTCGACAAGCGTGCACCCGAACTGGGCGCTCTCGGTGCCGATCCCAAACTGAAAGCCGGCGACCTCGATGCATATTGGCGACACAAGCTCGAGGCGGCCTCGTCCCTCCTCACCAAATCAGGCGTCGGGCGAGATTCGACGCTTGTCGTCGCGGACGGGCTGAGAGCGTTGATCGACTCGATTGCTGTCGGAGAGCCGTTCAACCATCATCCCCGTGCAGCGGAGCGACTCGTGCAGTTCTCGCACATGATCTTGAGGGACCGTATCGGGCTGACGTCGGATCAGGTGGAGAATTGCATCAAGCCGTTCAAGTATGAGGTGGACGTGGACGAGCGGGAGTGGGAGCAAGGACGTGGACGCGCGGTGGACTTGTTCGAGAAGGAGGTCGCGATGTGCGAGACCAAGCTCAAGGAGATTAGGCAAAAGGTTGGAGGGAGCAGGCGATTGAATGGCTTGATGGGCTATGTGAAGGAGCTCGAGGAGCTGACGCAAGAGAGGAAGAACAAGCGGTTTGCTGGAGAGGGCGAAGCGCCTGCTGAGGAGCCCGAATCGTATCGATTCCCCCCTGCACAGATCTTGGACGGTAAGGCGCACGTTGGACTCTCGTGAATCCATCCTGACCTGCTCACAGCACGGCATGCGATGATGTACAGCGATAGGCTGTCCATATTAAAGCTTCGTCTAGCAGCCCTCAAATCAAAACGTTGTAAAGGTGGCCCCGAGAATGACGTGTTGTGTCCCGAAGTCTTCCTCAATGTCGTGGCAGACAAGCTGGCTTACACGTCGACGATGTTCATCAACATTGAGCTTCTCGACCATTTCTTTTATCAGGTCAGTCCCTTTTCGTGTATCACAGGCCCGACCTCTGAACTAGGTGCTAGTTCCCGAGAGAGATTGACTCGCGACTGATCTACGACTTGGACCGCAACGAAATTGTCCAGTTTGCACGGGAGAACCCGGTGATACGACGCCACCTAGAACTACAAGAGCGAAAAGACAAGCTCGAAGAGGTGACTATGATCTCCTCGCTTTCTTCGTGTGCTCACGTGCGACCTCCAGGTGATGAAGCAACTCAATAGCCTCTCGACGCTCCGACCGGACTCACAGCCAACCCCAAGACGTCAGCGCGGGTTATTCGGAGGGGTGTTTTGATCCTGCTTGCGGCGCTGAATCATTCCGTTCCAACACGTTCGTTTTTCGGTGCTCGTCGCACCTCGGTTTTCGCACCTCGCGCTACCATTACAAGACTTGTATTGTATAGTGCACGATCTCCACTCTAGATAGACAGGACGGACGGTAAATGCGGCGGGTACACATGCGCCAAAGGTAAAATCTAGAGCTTCGCCTTGGCCTTGGCAGTCTATAGCCCACACGGCGTCAGTCGTCAACCACCAACCCGACAGCGCCCCGGTCCGACTCACCGCGAGTACCGCGCCGAGTTTGGTTGCCAACATGAGGTTGCCTTTGGTCTTGAGTTTTCCCGTCATGAACGCCTTTTGACCGTCCAACTTGCCAACCGCGAGCTGCGCAAACGTGTCGTCGGTCATCAAGAGCGTCACGCCTGCTTTCGCGGGCGCACGGACGGGGCCCGCGTAGATTGTTCCCTTGTCCTTGAGGTCGATCGTCCACACGGCTTCTTGCTTTTGGGCGTTGGTGATCCGCAACTCGAAGATGGCGGCAGTCTGTCAATGGCGTCGTCGTGTCAGACGGTTCCCAGGAGAGTGGATGCGCGTCACCTTTTTGACCTGGGCGGCGCGCTCTGCGTCTGAAAAGTCGTCAAAGGTGGCGTCGAGGACGGAAAGAAACTCGGATGCCTGGCAGAAACAGAGAGTCAGCGCGAGCGAGGACGGAGGTGGGTCAAAGGAGATACCTGGAAACCGTCTACTTTGAGGTCGGACATGGTGGGCACGGGACAATAGTCGAGGTTTTCACTCTCGGGACCTTGCTCGGAACAAACTTTTGCACATGATAAACGCCGCCTTGTGGGGTGACAGCCGACTCTTACTTATTATAGACCTCGTTCGCGTACATCTTACAGCAACTTCGTATCGTACCAATCATGTTCTATTCGGACCGCTTCCTTGATCGACTCGGCAAGCCGCCAACCGTGGCCTTCTCCCTCGAAAAGGCGATATTTCACTCTATCCGCACCGCCCTGCTCGATGATCGTATTCACGATTTTCTCGGCCTGCTCTGGAAGCACGATCATGTCTTTTGCCCCTTGAAGCACCTGCACCAGAAAAGCTCAACGCGTAGACGTTGCAAAAAGAAAGACACGCACCAAGAGTGGCGTCACGATCTCGTGCGCATGATTCACAGGGCTACGCGCCGCGTACACCTCTGGGACTTCCTGCGGCGTCCCGCCCAACAGCTTGTCCATGTACCTCAGCTCGAACTTGTGCGTGAACTTGGCGAGCGAGACGAGGTCAGATATGCCATAGGACGCTGCGGCGGCCTTGAAAAACCCGGGGTCTGGCGCGATGGCGATGGACGCCAGCGTCGTGAAGCCGCCCGCGGAACCACCCCGAATGGCAATGCGGGAGCCGTCGATGAGCGAATAAGGATCCGCTGCGAGCAGCTTGGGCGCGTCTTGACAGTCTTGGACGTCTACGATGCCCCAGCTTCCAGCAAGGCGGGATCTGAAACCGGATAAGAGAGGTAGTCGGACAGAGGGAAAGGCAGCTCTTACATGTACTCCCGACCATAACCAGACGAGCCGCCATAATTCACGTCCAACCTTTCCGGACAGTGGGTATCAGATCATCGGATCTGCCGCAAAGTGCTTACCAGGCGTAGCCGCGACTCGTGTAGTACAACCTCTCCCAACTGAGGACTTGTGCCGCTATGCCGGTTGGGCCGCCGTGCGCATGGACAATGCAAGGGGGTTTTTCGCCGGGGATACTCGACCCCAAATAGTTGGGATTCTTCGGTGCATAGTACACCACGTACAGAGGTTTCTCGTCTCTGTACAGCGTGATTGGCCGAGGAGGAGAGATATACGCCTCGTTGCCCGACACGAACTGCGGGGCGCTTGACTTGAGAATTTGGTATGATGGCGCAAACGACGTCCCGGAAAATGCACACGAGAAAATACCGCCTGGAGCGTCGCTTTTGCTCGCGTTGAAGACGATAGATGTGCCTCCGCTCTGGTTGACGCGGGTGACGAGGGAGAAGGGGAAATCTTGGATCTCCACGATGTGCTTGTCGTCAGAGAGGTTGACTATGTATAAGACGTTCCGTCCATCCCGAAAGGTAACGAATGCGGCGAACTTGCCATTACCACCCCTGGGATCGTCGAGAAGCGCATAGGGGAAATTTCCAAGCTGCCACAAAGGTGCACCAAAGTCCTCCTTGATAGACTCGGGAATGGCAAGCTGAGCGAAACCCGTCTTTGTAGAGTAGGTGAATGGGTTCTGGAAGCCGTTCAGTTCGTCCGAGGTGAACACCAACGTGGTATCGGACGTCCACGAAGGGTAATTGACGGACTTTGTGAGCTGCTCGCCGGCGACGCGTGTCGTGTTCAAGATGACGATCGTGTCTTCCTGGACTAGGACGTCGGCAATTTTGATCAACGAGCCTTCCCAAGGCATGTCTGGGTGGTACCACTCTTGCCAAGCGATCTTGGTACCCGATGGGTTGAACACTGGAGCCGCATAGAAATCGGCGCCGACAACGAGGGGGAAGACTGCTTTCCGCGCCGTGTTTATGACAGTGAGTCTCGTGACAACCGTTTGGGGGGTATCCACCGTGTGATCTTCGAGGACCGATACAAGAAGATCGTCACGATCGGGGTGAACGACAAAGTTGGCGTATCGGTACTTTTGGTTTTCTACGTTCCAGCAACGATCAGTTAGGAGCCACACGTGCAGCATCAACCAGGTTTACCAGGTGTGACTGGCTCCGGCGTCTGCGTCGTCGCCTTGATCGAGTACACACGGTTGTCGGTAAAATCGGAGAAGTACACGGTGCCTCCATAAGCGATCGCTGCAGCTCCTCCATACTCCTGAACACTAGTACGAGCGCTGTACGGAGACGGTATGACGTCCTTCCCTGCGACCGTATCTACGATCACATAACGGGCGTTATCTTCTGGACGCAATTCAATGTGGTATATTTTGTTGTTCTTGGGGTCGACGAAGAGATCGGTAAAGGAGATGCTCTGAAATTATCCTGTCACTGATCTGTTCTTACGAGGTGTTGAGTTGGACTCACGCCTTGCACGATAGACTCGGGGGTTATGGCTGACTCCCATTTTCCATAGGGCGCAGTTTGCGACATCGTTGTATCACTGATGGTGTAGAGGTCGGCTTCACAGACAATATCTGGATGATCACATGGTAATCTGATAGGCGATACTGTGCTGAAAGGACATCGAAAGAGCCCGCTTGACGAATGATGTATCAAACCGGTATCTAGAAACCTGCCGACGCCGCGCGTTGCCGTGCTTGACATACGATCCAGATGATTGGTTGTCTCACTACTCAGACTGCGCCGATCACAGTTCATGTAGATGGTAGGAAGAACACTCCGGAACGCGCCAGGAGGCGGACACACCCACTGCGTGCACGATTTGCTGTATTCTTCCGAGCCGTATTGGTGTTACATACCAGAACTGAGCTTGTGAATTCAGCTAGACAGGCTATCAGCCATGCGGCTGGAGATCGAGGGAGAATGCAGACTGCACACCGAGTGTGTGGCGTATCATCGATGTGCGTGGCATCATTCACAAAGAATAGCTGAAGCACAAAGTATCATCAGGGGACGGCGGGACGCCTTCGAACACTACGCACCATATCACGTTTACGATTGCTGGCCGGGAAAGTCTGTCCCCTCCGATGAACACAGCGCCTCCTGTGCATTCTACATATCAGATAGACGAGCTAGTGCATGGTCGTTTGAACAGTTCGTCCAATAGCGCTGCAGCCTTTTTCTGTGCCTCGATTTTCTCCTGTTGCACGTGCTTCAGCTCTACATCCCGACGGTGTGCAATCTGCGCTTCGTCTGAGAGAAGTAAGAGCAACTTGAGCGAATGTGTGATCGACAGCAGCGAGTTTGCCGCCTTGACCTGTGGCCAGTGACGATCAACGATGGAAAGCCTGGGCGCAGTACAAGAGGGAGGCCTACCATCGACTCGGCACGCGATTCCGCTTGAAAAGATTCCTGGGCGATGCGAAACTTGTCCTTGTCTCCGATCTAGTAGGTCGTCAGGATCGCTGCCATGTATCGACGCAGTGGATGAACGCACGGAAGCAAGGCTAACGATGTCGACCATGCCATCCACGAGCACTTCCACCTCGGCATCCAACTTTTTGTTCCATTCCTCTTCGATATTGTCGAGGTACTCGTCCGAGTTTTGGTCGACGAGCGCAGTGACAGCGTTACGTTGATGGAGTGTCGCTGTCGGAAGCGCAGACGGGCGGGAGACGTCTGTTTGAGGTGGATCAGACATGACTGAGTCTCGGAAAGTTGGAGCCGCTTAGTTCGCCACCACCAAATGCGACTCCAGTCGTTGATACCCACAATCCCAAGTGGTCTCGTCGCTGCTCTCGAGGGCTGCGGAATCAGAACAGACGCTGATCTCCTGTTCTCTGGGACTCCAATCGACATTCTCCAAAGACTACCGCTCCGCGTAGTTGGCCTCGCGGATCTCAAAACATACATTGCATTGGTTGCCGAGAGCGCGTCCGCTCGTGGTATTCGAGGGGACGAGTTGCATACAGAACAACTCCAAAGACGACATGTCTATGATACAGACATGACCTGCGGCGTAGATGAGCTCGACGCGTTGGTCAATGGTTTTGGCGGTGGTCGTGTCTTTGAAATCTCTGGGGATAGAGGATCGGGAAAGACGGTATGGAGAACGTGAATTCTTTATCATATCTCTAATCAAGATATCAGTTGCTCGTGTCGCAGATTGCTCTGCGGTTGTTAGCGGCGCACAGGGAAGCATCGGTTCTGTGGATGGACACCACAGGAGACTTTTCCGTTGAGCGGACCAGCCAGATAGCCCAACAATTAGATGGAGAGGTGACAATCACTGCTTTCATTCGCTCAGTCAAACTGAGTATCTGGAGGGCTCATCCAAAGCGCTAGAACGACTACAAGTCTCCCTCGTACTCAACATCGAGACTGCGCGTACTCTTCTCGAAGATCTCGACTCTTCACTGACCGTATGTATGCTCGATGGACCCTTGACGCAGATGATTCAACGGGTGTCAGGCCAACGCATTACCTGGTCCTAGAGTTCGCCTGGTTATCATCGATTCGGTTACTTCCCTTCTGGCACCATCTCTCAGTGCGGTATCATCCCATGGACACGCGATCATGACCACTTTCATGCAGCATCTTCGAAGTATGGCCCGATCGTATTATTTGGCATTCCTCGTGAGTGCCTATACATTTCACGTAGCCTTGTCTAACTCCTTGGAGATTGTCAATAATACGTCCGCTTCCCCTCCTCACAATCCCTTGTCTGCCTTCTCGTCGACTACTAGGAAACCGGCGCTGGGCCCTTCATTTACTTTTCTTACGGACTGCACCATCTGGCTAGCTAGACATGAGGACACGACCAACGCTGAAGCAGGATCCTCGATTCACGTGGCTGAAATCTTCAGATCGCGATCAACGGTAAGAGTTCATGATTCGGCGACCCACCGTCTTCTCAGTCGAATTAACCTAGCGATCGAGAACATGGTGTACGTTCAAGATTCAGAATGGCATTTTACGTTCGTGACTCGACTCTGTGTTTTTCGATCAATCCTATACCTCGCGAATTACTGGGCCCATCGAATGACAGGCAAGGGCAGGACGATTTTTTCAAGAGCTCAACTTGCGTATACTCGAATAATTTCAAGGGTGGAGGAGATGTCGTCTAAACAAAAATGTCGTTCTGTGCGGCGTCTTTGGAATCATAGAGGTTTCTGTAAAACGGGCGTTTCAGACGTGCGTCGTCGATATAGTGAGGATGAGTGAAGCACCAAAGCTGAACGTTCGACTCGTTCACCTCGCTCTCCTCCACTTGCAGCCAGTATTCCAGAACTAAACTACGCGTGCACCCATCGGACCGAGGTGCGAGAAATCGACTACCTCGAACCCTGCGAACCTGTGCCAGACGCAGGTCGATGCTGCACGCGACAAAGTCATCTTGTTCGGTTTACTTCAGATCGACCTCCTGGATGGTGGCGAGGGACACCCCGGGGCTCCTCACATGCCCCACGTCGAGCTCGACACCTGAGGCAGAGAACTTACCCTCCGAGAAATTGTACCACGTGTAGAACCTTTGTTCCAAGCGAGTTGTGCGAAGATAAATCCACCAGCAGCTCAGAGACGTAGCGTGAACGATAATCGAGACGGTTGTGCAACTGCAACTCGTCGAACGAAGGGAAGGTGTGCTCGGTGGCATTCAATCCTCGCACGCTCCCAGCACCGGCGTCGATGTTTTCATAAAGCAATCCCGGATATCCTAATGACGATATTTTCCAAACAACCAAGTGTATTCAAAGATAAACAATATTCGAGTGTCTGAAGGGGGGTGCGGTAGCTAACCCGGGTCGTCGAGATATCTGGGAAGGGAAAACGACGTACCAACCAACGCTCAAGCTTCGAAATTCCAGAGCTTCACAGCGAGCCGGTCTCTATAGACCCGAACCCATTGGGACAGAAGAATGGTCGATTTGGCGCGCACGCTCATAATGTAGGTTAGAAGTGAGGAAGCTCAAGTTGTCGAGAAGTAAACGACCTCGACGCCACAAAGAAATGCGGGAAGGGGCGAGTAATGAAGCGGCCGTGAAAATTAGAAATCCATCGTACCACATTGTTCATCGCAATTTGGTATACTTGACGTGCATTGCACGGTCCTAAAGGATGTGAAAGTCGGACATAATATTCAAACAGTCCAATGTCCCATGATCTTCGAGAAAATACAAGGTGAAAATTCCAAAAGGACGCGACGGATATTAAAACTCTCCAAAACTGGCCGACTGGCATCAGAATCCTATCCACAAGCGAGGAACTTGCACTCACCGATCTGGCATGAACACCGGAGCAAGCAAGCTCCACATGTAAAGGAGCATGCAGACCCAACTGCTGACAACTCGCATCCACATTGCTGTCTCAGAGCGTCCGATGTAGACAATCTCTTCCGATTCAGCACCGCCCTGTTCAGTTGACACCACATTCCTGTGGATGGAAGAGTGGGAAATCAAAACAAGTGCATTTGGATAGGCGATAACTGACCAATCTGTGAGCAGCATCGCAACATACATTGTCCCAAGAGCAAAGATAACATGGAACCAAGCGTACTATGAAGGTGCTCAGTAGTGCAACAACACGAGAACGAACGATCTTACATTGTAGCGAGTGCCAGAACGTTCGTCATCCTTGGTTTCTCCGAAATCTTCTTCCTCTTCATCCTCGTATAGTGCAGACTCGGGAATGGCTCTAGAATGTTCGGAATCAAATGGGGCCTACATATAAAGGAAGAGGAAGTATACCCTGCTTGTACCGCGGCCAACAATGCTTGATATCTGGGAGATTCCGTGCGCCCCGGTTGCGTGCTTACTACGCCCATCTCCGATTGCGCCTCGTCGTCAATGGGCAGGTGAACGGCACCACCTTTCTTCCCTGTGCCTACCAGTGCTCGGCTCTGTGTAGCTGCTCGGGTGGTGGAATAGGCAATCGCGAGGAACGTAAAGACTGCACCAAGGACGACCGTCGTTGTCCCCGTCGTACTCGACCGCGTGAATGGGTTGCAAGAGTTGTGAGCATGATTGGTCACAGCGGAGGTGGTGAGGTATGTACAATAGGCCGCCACCATGCCAGCTTGAGCGAGACCAGATCGTGGGTTGGATGCTTGCACTGCTGGGTGGATGGATGTGATCGTGCTGATGATGCAGAGAGCAAGATTGAATGATATGAAGAAGCGATTGAGCGTGCATTCGGAACCGGCAAAGTACCCATAGAGAACACCAGTAAGAGTTATGGTCGTGATATACATCACAGCAGTGGAGCCGATGAGGATCCATTGCCAAAGGGTCGACTCGTATTTCTCCCAGTTGTCCAGGCAAGTCTCTGACCAAGAGTGCGCGAAGTCGACCAAGAGAACGAGACCAAGAAGAATGAAGATTGTCGCGCCGATGAGGGCGACGTAGTCTCCCCAGAAGATGAAGAAGCCGTTCGGGATGAAAAAAGTGATAACCACCAACAGGAGCCAGATTAAGACTTTGGGACCCCACCAGCTGGAGAGGGTGAGCGAAAGAGTATCGAGCAAGAGAAATCACGCTACCCATTCTGTATTGCCGCGCGTTTATCCCTGGATTCCGTCACACCGATGAGGGACAGACTCAAAAGGGCGTGGAAGAGGAATAATGCAAAGCAAAGTCGATGAACCTAGAGGAAGTATAAGGAAAGGACGACCAGAGGCGAGGACAAACAGGACATACCGCGAGTACACCGTAACACTTTCCTTCTTCGCAATCCATCTTGATGTAGTCGTAGCTCCATTCCTCGATTTTGCGTATGGCGAACGGTGTCTTCATGAGCCATGCCAAAAGGGAATTGAGTATGAATATGATCTAAACCGAGGCTATTGGATTGAGTACACGGTGAAATATTGCGAGGACTTGCCGCAAAACCGATCCTAGTCGCGATAGAGGAGTTGCAATTGCATGACTTGCAGAACATGGAGGCTATCGACCCGCGTGAGTGCAACCATACGCTGCAATGCAACAAACTGACCTGCGGTGCTGGTGAAACAGAAGGCCAAACCTCCAATGCATGACGCGGCTATCGTCCCTAATGTACCAGCGAGAGGGATGGAGAATAAGATACCCATGGTGAGCTGTTGCTTGTACAGGAGTAACTTGGGAGACAACTGCGCGCACAGTTCCGAAAAAGGAAGTTATTCGGGCTTGGCCACAACATGTCGCAGCGCGTGGCCAGCTGGAACGGGTCACAACTCATTTATTTCTTGGCCAGTGGTCACCAGCTGCGTACAAAACATGGACCGAGTTCGTTTTGTCTTGTGCCTGCTTGGCACGGTGACCATGCAGCAGCCTGCACCGATCCCTAATATAAAACAACCTGTACCGCACGACCATGGTAAACGACCACACGAACATGCACTGCAGGTTGTACGTTTCCGAGTTATACATACACCTTAACGAAACTATGTATACGATCTCCATCTCACTGCCACTCGATCCTTGACCTCTTTTGAATCTGCTCTTGAACCTCCCTCCACATCCGACGGTAATCCTGCGACGGTTGTACGACACTCCACGCCGACAACGTGACCAACGAGGGAAGGTGCTCGAGCAAAAAATGCGTGACCCCTGCGACCGGCTCTTGAATAGGCGAATTCGTGACTGAGAGCCACCCGATGGCCGTGTTACGGATCAATGACTCGGCCTCTGATAACGATGGGATGTTCCTCGCATCGACACACAGCCCGAGATCACGCAGCTTTGGGCATTGTGCAAGTAGAAGCAACAGACCCCTCAGTGTTGGGATCTGGAAGGATGGTAGATAATCCCACCCGCCAAGTTGGTCGAAGTTGAAGGTCTCCAGTTCAGGCCATGCCTGGGCCAACCGAACAAGTTCGTCGACACTCAAGGAAATCGAATTGTTGATATCAACGGCGAACTTGTGAAGATTGAAGGCCATCAGTGGGCTCAGAACTTGAAAGTTAACAGGCGGCGAATATATTTCATGTACTCTCAACTGGGCGTCAAGAAGCCTGATCCGTCGCAGAGTTCTGCGACGCGTAGGTGAACTAAGAGCAGTGAAGAATTCATGAAACACCTCAAGTGTGGTAAACGCGCGAAAGTGGAAAGAGACCTCTTCAAACGGCTGGTGCTGCGATCTCAAGAATGGGATGATGGAAGAAAGATCTTCGACGGAGAGCTCAAGGGCGCGCAAGTTCTCGAAAGGAGGGCGGTCAGGGGTGCTACAGCCAGCGAGTCTCCTCAGATTATCTGGTTGGTGATTGAGCAAGCTGGCACTGAACTTTTTGAGACGACGGGATTCAGCGACGCGGATCAATGCCGCTTCATCGATGGGATCGCAACGCAGGGTCTCCAAGGCACGCGAGATTGCGGCTGTCACATGTGGATGGCGATCTAGATGTTCGACATGGAGCGCCTTGAGGTTTGGGCATAGAGTGTGGAAGCACTCGAGCAATCCCAGAACGGAGCTATGATCACCTGCGTCAAGCCACATGTGAAGATGGACGAGTGAAGGGCCGAGGAGCAAACGGATCGAGGTGATCTCTGTGTGACCCTCAGAAATCCAATGGAGTTTCCGGAGATTGGGCAGTAGCAGCGTGGTGCGAATCTACAAGGACTGTAATATCTTGACAGAGAGGTCGTGACGTTCGAGCGTTAATTCTCGGACGCGAGGGGCGTAGTGTAACATAATTTTCCACTCTTCTTCGCTGAATGGAGGCTGATTCGGCTGTTAAACATTGCGATCTTCGAACGAGAAACCTAGTGCCATACCAATGCACCATCCACTGTTGTAGTATCGTCATACGAAGCTTTGGTAGGCAAACATGGCACAAAAGGCTCTAGACTGTGTAGTCTGCACCAAAGGGCATCAAGTGCAGGCTTGGAGAAAGCACGACAAGTTCTTGCAAGCACCGCCAGAGCCCGTCGAGCTTTCCGAGTATCTTTGGCAGGAAAGGGTGTTGGGTCCCACACTGTACCATCTTCTGCCAGACAGTCGACGATGCAGCCAAGTACTTCAGCAATCAAAAGTGCATCATGATTGTGCATGACTTTTCGGTGTCTGTATGATCAGGAGGGTACGATGAGACCGACTTGTCTGCGTGCAACTCGGACGTGGGTCTTGTGGTGCAACGTGCTTGGTTACTAACCGGACTCATTATGTAATTATTCGAACAAGTTGAAATTGGAACGAGCATTTCCTTCGGATGAAGTCTCGACACGCCATCAACTAGAATTTGGTCAGTTTCGTTGGACCTCCCAAACACCCCGAGTATGCTCCCTCACAACCCATACCCCGAGGTATATTATATCCCAAGAGGCATGTGTTAAAAGGGAGTCGACTGTACATACAAAATACACCAAGTACATACAACATTCAAGTATATAGGTATCATACTAGTACATAAATCGCAACATATCCTGCCAGAAGCTGCGAGCTACTTTTCAATGATCTCCTTGGTTCTCCAAGAACGAGGAGCCCGATGCGTGTGGCTCGTCTGGGGTTCCAGATCGAGGTGAGTTACCCCACACAGAAAAGAATTCCGTCCCCATACGTTCGTTGGCGGGCATGTTGGTATGGCCATATTCAGACGGAACGAGTGTTGCGTCGTCTTCGCCCTCCGCAGCGTCGAGGTCTTCTGGGATTGGATGAGAAGTAGGTACCCTTACTAGCTCATTCTTCTTTGGGTCCCATCTGTACCTCGGCAGAGCATCGGGCTTAGTAACCCCACGCTGAAAAGGCACTCGCTGCTGTGGGGGGTTTGACGATCCCTCAGACTCTCCTGCCAACTGTGTGGGAGATGGATTGGATTGGATGGGTTCCATGTCAAAATCGGTTTTGTCCGAGTCCGGGATATCATAGGGATCGGTGCATGGCGAAGGACTGCAAGTGAGACGAGAGACGAGGCGTTTTTTATACCTTCTCTTGGAGGTAGAGAAGGCAATTGGCCGCACTGGAATCGGGGGCTGATCGGGTAGGCGCTAAGAAGGATGAAGAAACTGTCAGCTAACGATGTAAAGAGATGGATGTTAAGGCACCTCTAATCGACAACGACAGATATCCTTTCCGTTGCTTCCTTTGCCTGTCCAATACTGAGATCGAAGTGATCAGTAACTAAAACCGACAAAATGAACAAGCTCACAGCGGCGACTGTGTACAGTCCATCATAACGGTACCCATCAACAGGTGCATATTGTGAGGGGCACTTCCACGAACGAATGACTCGTACGGGATTTCCAGTAAGGAATGATGTCTAGGAACAGATGAATGAGAGGAAAAAAACAACGGATCGGCTTCCCCACTATCAATGCTTTGTTTGGAGGGTGATCCCAGGATTGGCTCATCGTCTGCGGACCCAAGCGGAGCTGAAGAACGTGCATCATGTCAGTTCTGCAGGAAGTTTGTGTCAAGCGTTGCAGTAGCATACACGTTTCGGGGGATTACTGTCGGTCCATCGCTTCCTACCACCTGAACCAGTATAGATACTGTTGATAGTCAGATATATATGAGCATCGCAGTGAAATATCCATACATGACATCACCCCCATCTTCGTCGTCCTTGTATAAGCTGGACAAGGCGACAGAATAAGCGCCGTCTCTGCCGTTTCCACATATACCAGCCATGATCGACCGATGAACTGCTGAATTGCTGCAATCCACGCTGTTATGTCGTGATAATTCGAGTGCTTGAGATGAATATGACGATGGCGCTTACCGCTTTTTCCATGAAGTGAAGATCGGGGCATTAGGTATGTGCCCAAATGTCTTGCTGTGAAGAGTAACGAGTGTCAGCCAGCAATAGAAGATCGAGAAGAGACGCGGACGCTAGGGTACGGATTTCCGCAGCCCGTCGTTTCTTTTGAGCTCTAGTGTCAATATCGGTGGTATCACTGGGAGGGCTCTGATTTCCAGTAACTTCCGGGATGGTCGGTGGTGCCGGTGAGGGATCGTCGGGATGAGGATTGATCTGAGCTTGTCGCTGTGGGGGACTTTGTACAGAATTTTGTAAGGCAGTATGCGAGTCCATGGTGGTGGTGGTCATTGGGCAAGTTGCATCGCATCCATCCACGCTCAGGCCATGCACAAGTCGATTGTCCAGAATGGGAAATAGAGACTAGACTACTAGTGCCACGATGCCCTTTACCACTGGCACTGCAGCCATCCTCATGGTCGCAATTACCATGCATTCCTAGCACTTGGAAAGGGGGCTCTCCCTGCAAACCAGCTCGGATGTTGCATCACGATCATGAGTCACCAGACTAGATGGCAATGTCATCTGGCAAGGAGTGCACGTCTACGCCTGCTACGGCAGAGACGATGATAAGAACACTAGTTGGCTAAGCGACTCGGACCCAAATAGCAGAGTGAACGACCCATTCTTAATATTCTATACCGTAACGTCAGATAAATCGTTTCACATCTCAAGAGGTCAAAGAGGTCCGTGGCTTCGCAACAGGGTAGGATCAACACTTTGACATTCCACCCCCTTTCGTGGTCAGGAACTGGCTGCAATTTGCTAGACACGTTGCAGCGAACATTGACATCATAGACGTCACAATCTCACCCCACGAGCATGTTCATGATGGCATAGTCATCGCGGAGACAGTCGTTCCCCCCACAAGGTTGCTGGCCATGCTCCGCGTGAGATTGCACACTTGCATTCTCCATTGACTATTCTTTGCATCTCGTGTTGTCTCCTCAGGATCGCAAACTTGGTATCCTATCTCGTCTTCTTTGCCTTGCTACCAGAATTCCTGATCGCTTCCAGTAATTCAACGTGGTTGGGGCGAGCCGCAAGCGACACCCTCTGAGCGGAACAAAGTCCCTTCCAAAAGAACACCAGGCTTCTAGGGACGACGAGGAACTTGGTATCGTCGAACGAATTCTTCTAGCAAGTATTGCCTACATGACCGGCGAACGGGAGGTTCATTAAACGTTTGATCGGCTACTTCTGCCTCACCTTTATTGCCGTCTCGATCTTCCGCTATGGCAACGGTTAATCAACATGAACTGGGATGGGATGGGATGATTTAGACGGTGTGATACTTGATCCCTGCCTTTACATTCCGACAGGGCGTGCACATCTGACTTGCGGAACGTCCTCGTGGAGTGATTCTACATGACAATTTCGTGGTGTGCCATTCATCAGTATGGATTCGTGTTCGTCTAGTTACAGAGTCTCAGTTAATCCTGTACGTCGTACGATCCAACCAGCCTTCTCAAATGTCACTGTCGTTGTTTCACCACAATGAGCATTTGCAATATAGCTAATTGAAGCTCACATCCATCGTGCTACCATTGCAAGTTCTTCGTCGCGTGGTGCATAGAGCATGACTCCTTGGGCAAGAAGTAGGGGGAGGATGCCTTTCCAGCCTTTCTTGATTACTGGAAGCACGGAGGATAAAATCCGCCTTGCCTGTCTTGCAGTCCGTGGGGACATCATTGCATGGAGGCTAAAATTTTGTCGCGATGGATGTGATAAATTTCGCGACATGCCTTCTCAGCAGGTGCATGGGGTGCAACCGGGGGTTCGTTGATGACAAGCTGGATGAATATGCTCGAAAAGCGAAGGTACGAGGGAGACCAAGTCCTGATTAGCCACGGCGAGCGCATCAAATACAACGATGAGACGCTTAGGACGGCGATCTATCGTCAACTGAAGCCGAAAATGCGACACGTAGCTCGTACCTGGCGCATCCAGAGGAACATGTCTATCCAGCTGTCTGGACGGGAAAACATGCCAGCCCATTTTTGGGCGGTCACCTCTCCGTTCTTTAATTTCCTCGTGGTCAAGGAAGCTTTCCTTGTTTCCATCCTGGTCATATTACTCTGTCGATGATGTCTCCCTAGTAAAAGGTTTAATGTACAAGGCCCAAAGCCAACCAAGGTCGTCGTATGGCAACCTTCCTGGCTCTATGACGGGTAAGCACATCAACTGGAGACGGCACGTCAGATGACGCAACTAAGGATAAAGCCAGTGGTAAGGAGACTGGAGTGCCTCTGTAGAAGTAAGGTCATGGGTTGGATTCACTCCAGAGGAAATGACGAGGCCGGGCATTGCCGATTCGATGCACCAAGTGAAACCGAGTCGAGTACTGAGAAACACGAGTGGGTGACACTCGGGCAGAAACGGATATTTCAGCGTGACCTGGCTGAGATGCTTCGAGATATAGGGCTCGGCCATGGGACAGAATCTAAATCTGCGTCCGTTTAGTCCCGTGCCGCACCACGCCGAGGCTGACAATATCGAACCTAGAATTTCGTGGGCTAGACAGTTCCCCGTCCGACTTACTGCGGATCATGCACTATACTCAACCATACGAGGAGGATCATGTTTCACAATGCCATGGAACGTAAGTGGTTTGACCACGCTGGGTGTATACGTGAAGGAACCTTGGCCTTGAAGTGATCCCGTGTGAGACTCGGATGATTTGGAGCAGGATGAACGCTGAAACAAGTTGGTAAGCACTCGAAACCAACCGGCGAATTAGAGATACCAAAGGATTTCGAGTTCGGCGGGCATAATACTGCATGCAAAGAAGCAATGCCATGGCAAGGTTGTCCGGCATGAACGAACGGATGGTTTGGCGTACTTCGGTGCGGATCGGATCGGGTTGATTCAATCCAAAGGTCAAAAAGACGAAGCTTTCTTGTTGATACGTGGGAGGTTCTTTACTCCAAGTCGGGGAACCTGCGACCAAGGTCGGACAAAATCGCGTCTGTAAAGGCTGCGAGATATGCGTAACGACTGCAATCCGTAGATAGCGAGCAGTCGCCAGTCTGGATCGGATCCTCTGTTGAGCGACTGAGGTTTACGGGCAGAGGCTCTATGTTTATATACGATGGGCGGTAGTCAGCAACACGCGGGTGGGAGTTACTCTGACCGCTGGGCGCTGCCTCGTCCCAGACGACGCTGCCAGTCTTGCCGTATAAGCGATATGTCACGTGCCAAGAAATCAGTCACACTCACAGTCAAAAAGCGCAGGACGAGTTTGCCCTTCGCGAGAAACCGCACCGTCTTATTCCAACCCAACTAATCCCGTGCACTTGGAGCACACGGTGGTCTCCATCAAATAATCGCCTCACTGCCAACCCTTCTAGCCTATTTTCCCGACGTCCTCGATTAACCTGGTGCCGAGCGCGCGATTTATGAAATGTTGAGAGACTACCTAAGGCGTCAATGGACCAAGTTCGAGGCCACTCTTGCATTCTCTATGCTGGAGCCTTGGGAGAAGATCCTGTCCAGTAAGTATTCCTTCTGTACTTACCATACCAAGCACCACATGATGCTTCCCGGCCCCTGTGAATCGTCCTCGGGACAAAATCTCTTACGGAAAGTTTGCAGTGTTTATTTTCACGTTTTTCGCGCTTCTGCTCGCCTCTGGGTTGTACCAATATCTGCCGCAGCATGTTTCCATCATGCGCCAACGTGCGACCTACTACCTGTGGGGTCAAGATGGCGATGACCGATTAATACGACGCCTCGTTGACCCTTCGACATTGAAGGAGCTATGACGCTCATGGGAGATTGACTATCGTGAGTTTTACTCGGCTCCGCAGGTTCACCAATGTTGAATAGTAGACAGCACTCATACACTGAAGCGCTTGCGATATTGCTGATTCCCACAACCTACATATATCATTTCTACCTATTCGCTGCGATGATATTGTACCGTTCAGATACCTTACTGGATGCTTGATCATGTTTTTAAACGTGAGATTACGTGATTACCAAAGAGTTGCACTCGAATTCGGCGCCGACTCAGATCCTCACCACTGCCCGATAAAAGTACGCGTTGCTCTCGCGCCCACCGACTCACTCTCGTACCACCGCCAACACGATGCGTGATTCCAGCCGCATAAGAAACTACCTCTGGAGGCGCAAGTTGGCCATTGAATCAACGTTTGCCATCAACGCCTTGGAACCTTGGGAGAAACTCATCTTCTGTGCGCACCATTCGTATCGCTCCTTTACTCCGTTTCGCTCATCCCCGCCTGCGTCGAACAGTCTCGGTTCTATCCCTCTTGGCGTTTCTCCTGTTTAGAGGTGTATCCCGCATATGTCCCTCTCAGCTCTTCGTACTACAACGTCGCGCATCGTATTACCTATGGGGGCATGACGCAGACGAACGCCTCCTAAGACATTGGGTCGCTCCGCCGGCGGTAAAAGATTTGTAGTTTCTTTTACGAGGGCTTGACAGCGTGAGTCGGCGTACCCTATTCTCTCCCTGTCTGCCTTGACGTCTCAGCCGTTCAGTGGTGCCCTTCTTTATTAAAATATCGTATACTCCTTCGGCGAAGCATGTCGATGCGACTTCCCTCCTGGCCTCTCTCACCTGAGGCTCGGATTGCTTGTCTTGAAGCCTTGTTCCGCAGACCCTATACGGACCCTAACCTCGATCTTGCAAATTCGTCTCCTGTGTTCCCACAATGTACATACAATACATCATCGATGTTTTATCTATCAGCGGAGAGCCGCCATCTGGCATCCCCAATTGGAAGGTGTGCCTGCATGCCGCGAATCCAGGTACATCCAAGTTGGGTCGTGTACGTACCTGGGGATAGGTCAAGTCGTTCCACCACGATTTTTGTTTCGTTCTTGCCTGGCGATTGCCTCCAGCTGGACTCCCTGAGAAAGTTGGTGATGCTATGCTCTCATGACGACCGGTTGATCGTTTCAGCGCCAGAATTGTTTATTTGGTCGAGGCCGCGCCATTGGTCTTCCCTGCCAGTGTTTAAATTGAGCCACAAATGGGGAAATAGTTGGCATTGTATATAATACAGGTGGTCATGACGTAGGTGCAATGTGTCATGAATGCATGAAAAATTGTTTGCAAAGCATGAATAATCGCGTAGCCCTCGGGGCTTCGACGAGCGTCTAGTGAAAATTGAAATAAGTTACCGTGGGGGGTTATGATAATGGATAAACTATTTGCGATGAAAGGACCTTTCAGAAATGACCGGGACGTGCAATTTGTTGTGCGCGACGAAGATGGAGCTGCATCTAGTGTAGCTGGTAAAACGTTGCACGGGGACTGGTCCCTGGTGATTGCGTCCTGTCGATTATCACGACTCTTTAAGTAATATATATAGGTCGTAGGTGCGACGTGGCGCTCATTCACGATGGGATCGCGAGGCTGCATACCAAACGCGTAAAACGCATCAATACACCGCGCAGCGGGTCAAACAGGCGGAGGTGAGGATCGCAGCCGACCATGGCCACCCCATTTCTGAAAAATCGGGTCGTCCACTTTCGTTTCTGGGTGAATTTGGAACTTGCCCTCCCAGAGCGCCGCCGATGACTTCGAGGGGTCATACCGTGCTGGGTCCGAGAGTGTGCCATGAGAATGTGGTGCCCAACCTGCCCCAATCGACGATGCTATTAGAGTCGGGACCATGGTCATAATTGAAGGTCTTAAATCGTGGAGCGTCAGTGTGCGTACGGGATCGCGGAGAGAGGTGACGAACAGAGGAACTCTGCGGTCGTCATGCACACGTCCCGAACGACTCTTCCAGACAAACGACGATGAACGCAGACGGCCACCACGAAGATTCGCAAAAGTCGCCAGATTGTCGCGGACAAGTTCGATAGCTTCGTTCCATTCTGCGTCAGGTCTGATAGTAGGAAGCGCTTCAGGGCTCGGAAGGAGCCTCAAGAAGACGAACAATCGCTCGAACGGTTTGTTCGGCAAAAGGCGAACGAGAGCACCCAAGGGAATAGACACTATGCCAAGGGCAATTGAAATACCCCAATCAAGCCCATCAATGCGCGTGACCTGGAAGGCAGCACCGCCAATAAACACAACGATAATCTGGACCACGACCTCTACAAGATGGCAATTAAACGTGGAAATGAGAAGATGGAAAGTATGAAGTTACCGATGAGTGTGACTACAAGGAAATAATGGTTCTTCAGCAGGCCTTCAAAGATGTTGAGCTTGCGGTCCAGTCGTCTTGAATTGAAAGAATTGAAGATTTGTGCAAACACAAAGATGTTGAAGACTACCGTCTGCACAACCGTTTCATTCGTCGAGGTGTCCTCAAGGCCGAGGATCTGCAGACCATAAAAGTGAACGATGAGCGTGACGGTAATCTGATAAGCCGATTGGAAAAGGATTTGCTTGTACATGTTGACGGTGAACAGCGGTGCGGTGAGCTTGTCTGGCTTTCTGTCGAGAAGGACTGGAGATGCAGGATCGGTAGCAAGCGCGAGAGCAGCGAAAGTGTCCATTATAATGTTGATCCAGAGCAACTGGACAGCCGACAAGGCGGATGTTTCTGACGACGATACGATGGCCGTGACAGACGTAACAACAACGGCAGTCACGTTTGTGGAGAGCTGGAACTGCAGGAATTTCCGCACGGCGTCATTTACGCAGCGGCCCCACATGATAGCTTTGACGATTGAGGCGAAATTGTCGTCCATAAGGATGACGTCAGAAGCATCTTTCGCCACCTCAGTACCAGCAATGCCCATCGAAAAGCCGACATGTGCCGTTTTGAGCGCAGGTCCATCGTTTGTACCATCACCAGTGACGGCGACGATCTCCCCCAGGGAACGCAGCTTTTCAACGAGAATCTTCTTATCCTCGGGAGAAGAGCGGGCAAGAACTTGGAGTCTAGGCACAACTTCGAACATCTCTGCATCATTCAACTGCCGAAAGACCGGTCCTTCCATAATAATGCCGCCCGCTGTAAAGATCCCACATTGGGAAGCGATAGAGCGGGCAGTAAGGACGTTATCACCGGTGCACATTTTGACGGCTATACCAGCTTTCTGGCAATCTGCCACGGCCTGTCGAACACCTTGGCGTAGGGGATCTTCTATGCCGACAATGCCGATGAGAGTGAGCTCGCGAGCGATGACTTCGTATGGGATCTAAACAATGATTAGAAGACAAGAAAGAGCGAGATTGATCGACATACATCTTCGTCCTCGTTCCGGAGCAACCCCGGTGGAGGCCACATGGGGAAGTCACGATAGCAAATGGCAATGGTTCGAAGCGATTGATTGGCGTAAAAGATGATCGTGCGGGACACGTTGATTTCAGCGTACGCATCGATTTCTATGGTCTCCACAGTGGCATCCTCGCTGCTAGCTTGGTTCGCGTCTGGTGAAACGACAACATGGCGAATGCACAGTTTTGTGAGGATCTCGCTGGCCCCCTTTACGTATAGTCGATGACTGCCGTTCTCGAGCTTCACTACGACGCCCATGGCTTTGCGGTCACTCGAGAAAGGAAACATTTGAACAACATTGGCTGCATCGCGGATTTCCTTGTGACTGGGCCAGCTGAGCTCCTTGACGAAATTCAAGAGCGCCACCTCCGTCTTGCTACCGATGAAGACCTTTTGGTCGGTCGCGGGATCCACATCCTCAAAGGCAGTCGTGTTGAGGGCGATAGCTGCGTTGAAGAGTTTGCGAAGCTGTGGTGAAAGAACAGTATTGATTTGGCTCTGGTCAACAGAGAAATCCTGGGTGTGTCCAGATACTGCAGAGTCGGTGCTCCTGCGAGAACGATGCTCGTCGACTACGTTTGTCCTAGACTGATTATGTTGAAGCTGTCGTGCGAACTTTGCATGGATACCAATGGACCCTGCAACGACAGTCATGGCGTTTTGTGTGAGAGTGCCAGTCTTGTCTGTACAGATGACAGAAGCATTGGCCATAGTCTCACACGAACCGAGTACACGGACAAGCAGATTCTCCTTTGTCATGCGTCTGGTAGCGAATGCGAGCGCAAGGGTGACAGCGAGAGGAAGACCTTTAGCGAATGTCAGTCCGAGATGGCCAGTGGCACCGTGCTCGACTCGCCTTCTGGGATAGCAACCACCACCAGAGTGACGGAGATGATAAGAATCTGTACAAAAGCCATGCCATTCTGATTTGCGGTTCTTGATCCATCCAGAATCAGAAAATTAGAAGACAAGCTTGAAAGATAAGCTAACCTCGGAGGGTTACCCGTACCTAGTTGTACGAAGAAGCGTATCATGAGAGCACCAAACAGAACGAGGCCTGCTACGCTCCCAGCTTTTGCAATCAGTTCTGCAAGAACATTCAACTTGAGTTGCAACGGAGTATTCTCAGCGTCAGTGCGCAAGGCTGAGATGAGGTGAGATACGTTAAATGGAGGGGAAATCATATTCTCACCCATCATGATTCGCCCATTAAAGCTTTTCGTTCCGACTGCAACAACGACATATTTACCGACACCTTCTAGTACCTTGCTACCGCTGATGATGAAACAATCCGTATGTGATGGACGAGGAAATGAATGCTTTGGCTGCCCTCCAATGGTGCCGTTGTCTCCAAGGTGTACGCCCTTCTGTACGTTCTTCAGCGTCAGGCAAGTTGAGTACGGTGCCTTTTTGATGGCGTCCGCCTCGCCGGTAGCCGCTGATTCGTCGCACTTGACGTTATGCCCGGAAAGGAAGATTCCATCGCAGGGGACCACCTCGCCAGGTTCCAGCAATGCAATGTCACCAACCATGACCGCCTACGAGACACATACACGTCAAAGAATGTGACTGACCATGTGGGCGACGTACTTTGATGTCAATGAGATGCTCTTCGCCATTGCGAATGACCTTGACGCTGCGCTCATCCTTCTTTTGGTTGAGTGCCTCGAACTGGCGTTCTTTTTGCCAGTCATTGAGAGAGCCAACGATAACCTGTGATTGTGGTGACGAGGGGAGACAGACGAAACCAGGAAATGACCTACGACAATAAGAATTGCGATGATGATGGCGACACCTTCGACCCAGTCGACAGGCGGCTGGCCATTAGGAAGCGTCGTCCCGAAATCCTGGAACAGGCCGAGCGCCAATGATACTACAGCAGCTATGGATAATAAGACCTAAAAGGAGTATGAAGGAAAAGGTGGTCCAAAAGCAGAACATTGACGTACTAAAACCTTGTCCTTTAGCGCGTGCCACATCAAACCGAGGAGAGATGTTGTCGGGCGCTGTGGTAGGATATTTTCTCCGTATACCGCCTTGCGGTCTTCCAAGGAGGCAGCGTGAGGGTCAGGTGCTATGCGCATATCATTATGGCCCGCCTTCAAAGGCGAGTGAGGACAGGGATCGTCCGGAGCGTTCGGGAGGGACTTGCGTACATGGGAATCGTGTCTTTGAGAAGCGCCTTCCTTTGCACCGAGCGTAGCATGGGACGGACGACCAGCGCCATCAAGAAGCAAGCCACGGGTAGGGTGAGTGCCGAGGCCGTCAAGGATGCTAGTAATACCACCAAGAGCTTGGAGGGCATCCAAGTCTTTTGGATCCAAGAGACTTGCAAGTTGATTCGGCTCAAAAGAAAATGGACCAAGATCAGGTGGAGAATCCTGCAGGGCGGGAGGATTGGGAAGTCGTGCCTGAGAATGAGTATCATGCTTTGGAGGTGGAGTGTTGTCGTCCGGCACTCGACCATGGTGTTTGGACAGATCGGAGTCGAGGTGCGAGTGAGAGGCAATAGTTAGACTAGTGGCATTCGATTTGGGGCGACGGATGGCAGAAAGATTAAATACGCCTGCGCTGTGATCTGCTTCGGTTTCGTCGATGGAGCTGTGGCCATCATGTGAACTAGTAAAGCTACCCTTTCTGCGATGGGCAGTCCTGTCTATAGCAGAGGGACTGAGGAGTTGGAGAGACGAAGCTCCGGAACGTTCATCAGGTCTGTTATCTCTCAAGGTGAGGGAAGTTGCAAAATGTACCGAGGATTGAGTCGAGAGGGTAGGAGACGGGGGAGGGAGGACGGACGCTGCGTCGTTGGAGGATACAAAGGTAAGGGAGGGAGAGGGAGAGCGGGGGATGTCGAAAGAAGGGAGGCGGAGGGAGGAAGACGGGAGAGTCGGGGAGAGGAGGTCAGAAGGAGGAGGGGAAGGGGGCGTGTCGTTTACGAGGGAGAGTTTGGAGGACAGATCTGTGGTGACGATCGCAGGAATGTTTGGGGAGGCGGGAGGCATGTCGGAGGGAAGGGGAGCGGGAGTGGGACAGGAAGGGATTTTTAACCAACCTGCAAGTCAAGTAATAATGACTAGCTGGCAGGTTGATTCGGCTTGCCGCTGCACGCAGTCTCCATCGTCAGTGACGCTACGTAGAACATTCGAATCGAAAACACAGCCCTGTTCTATTCGGAAATTCCAAAAGTCACACCGCCACCCACGCACTGTCCGCGAGCGAACCCGAGCTAGTTCTTAACGGACAGCCGGCCGTTTAACTTAAATACCCTCTCCACGCCTCCGTCGTACATAGTCTTGGTGTTCGTCCTGGCCAAGATTCTCAGATGAGGCTGCGTCGCAAATCTCTACACCTCCCATTTTGGGCTGGGCCTGCAGATCATCGCGGCCCGGCAGATCCGGGCCGCGCGACCGCGACGTCATCCCCACCCATTCCGCCTCCACGCCTTCTTCCCGTGTTTGATGATGTCTTCAGTAGTTCCCCCTGTCCTCATGCACGCCGTTCTTCTCCGCGGCTTCTCCCTCCTAAGAAATTTCCTCTTCCATTTTCGATGTCGTCAATTTAATCAGATAATCAACGCGAACATCCACAGCAGCTTCTCACCCTTGTCCCTGATAAGCCGCATGCTGTAGCATTCCACCAAGTTACGTCATTCATGTGCTACAATATGTACCATCCAGGTAGCATTGTCATCGTTGGTCAGTCAACACACCACGTGTCTTTGACTTTTTGCGTATAGTATGACGAGCACCTCCGTCCTTTGAACCCTCCCCCTCCCCCGCACTCCATATACCCTCAGTGAATGGGCCTTACAACTTGAAGACTGACCTCCCGGACGCAACTACGCAATGCAGCTCCACGTTTCACTCGAATTAACTTGCCCCACCCGATCCCACAAGATTGATTGTCAAGGTTATGCATTCTTTTGCCAGTCACCGGTTCACCGCTGACGCGTTGACGAGCTACAACCGCCCTAATATTCTATCCCCTGTCACCTCATAGGCCACAACTGGCATCTGATCAATCGAGGGGACGATTCACATCGATCCAATCTTTCCGATCGAATCCATTTTTTCATTCCGTTTTAGGTTCCGAGTCCACGCTTGCAAGGCGTGTTGGCAGTTATTAGCTTCTTCAATTTTCCTTCTAATGGTTGCACCTGAGGTCATGGTCGCTCATTAACCCACCCCTCCTTTAACCGGTTGACTTACGATGGTAAGTCGACCTGGCGAACGTGAAACTTTTTTCCTGACCTAGTCCGGGACGGCGCAACTGGACGGCGCTATGACAAGATTTGTGCTCAGTCTGCCAAAATGGGCAAGTTCAGTAATCGGCGCAGCCGGCCGCCGTTCCATGCAGAACATTCCATGTTTTCAAAACGATTGTAAAGCAAGTTTATAATTCCGTCGACAGAACCAAACAAGCGCTAAGAACTCATCGAACATTTCTAGTGGCCAATGACAGGTCTTTATCGCGGCGGAAATAAACCTTTTTCACATTCTACGCTTTCGCTGCCGCGGATCAGCCTACCAGAAACCGTAGACCGCTCGAACATTCGACGATTCCATTGGATTGAGCCTTGGCAAAAAGACTCCTAACACCCAATGATGTTCTTACAAGTGCACGTTCACCTTGGAGGCAAAGGGCTCAGCATGGACCCCCATGGGCCTATTCAGACGAATGCTCAATCAAGGGTTGCCTTATCGTGGAGATCGTAGGGAAGCAAATTTATCGTTCCTTAGGAAGCCCCAGTGCGCATCAGATGAGGAGTCCCGTCATCTCCATACAGCAAATGACACGACGGACGCCGTCTGTGAGATTTTGACAAGTGAAGCATAAGCACCCCACATTTAGAATCGCCTGCCACTATTAGATCCATTCATGGATCCAACAAGCGTACTTGCATGTCCACAGCGATACAAATCAGTCGAGGCTATGACTTGTTGATAGGAACACTTTTCCACTAGGTAGGTGGATTCTCGTTTTCGGCGTTATGGGTGAGTAGCAAGTTCTATAATCGTACATGCTTCCAAGGTACTCCTTTAGTCGATACTATACAAGTCAACGGGGTAGTGGTTACTGGAATACGTCATTTCTCCCATCACCACCGGCCTCACATACTGGGGAATGTGGTAGGGGCAAATCTGTGTTATTGTAGCTGACGAGGGAGCGCCGCGCCTCTGCTCACCGTGGGGCCCGCAACGTACACTATTTGCGCTCAATGAACGTGACGAACACACAGGGTCGTATCCCTGCTACCTGCAATACTCGGTCCCAACATGTGGATAATCCCATCGGGCGGATCTTGAAGCGTCATCGGAAGGGGCCACTCAACGTCAAGGATGGCGATACGCGTGGTCGCGTTGTTCTGTGTATGGCATGATCCAACAGTTGGACGCCGCACACACGGCAACTTTGAGGTGCCAGTGATCGTGTGCCATACGGTCCATTCGAGGGTGATTCAGCCATCATACCATGCCGCCAAGGATACACAGCCTAAATTGAGATCAACGATGATCTATGAGTGTGAGGGCTGCCTCGAAGAACGAACGCCATTGGCTTTTTGCAAGGCTGATAGCGGGCGGGCGGAAAACATTGCATGACCTGCGTCGACGTCGAGCCCTGCATGACTTCGTTTTCGAACGAGAAGCCGATTGCAAAGGATGCTCTCGTTGCGCACCGGCACGCACAAGGACCGCCAAGTCGAACAACGATCGGAGCGGAAAATAAGCAAGGCACGACTGCGGATGCCAGCGAGGTCCCACACGGCCTACCAGGATTCATAATTTGATATGGTCTAGAAATGCGGAGAGCGCCAAGCTAGCCTGGAGTTCGGAGGTTTGAACGACCTACCGGAAGGCCGCAGTGTCGCCGCACAACTCGAATGTTCTATTGGAAACCTTCCACAAGGGACCGGCGGGGATACATAATGCCGTGAACGGGTCACAATGGCCCACGGGCGGCGTGAATTAACCCACTGGCACTGGCATTTTATGGCCTGAAAGGCATTCTCAGGGGAAGGGGATGTGCCAGTGGCCCGGGACCAGTGTGATCAACAGAATACCAACTCGTTGGGAAAGCGGACCAGTTGGTCCAGGTCGCTATAGCGCGAGTGACAGACTCGTGGGCTGCGCAGTGTGATGGAAAAATTGCTACGGGTGGTACAAATCAAAGCTTCCGTGCGATGCACTTGAGTGGGACACTTACATGAGAGAGCCGGTATGTCCTCATGGCCTCTTGCGTGACCCACAATAACGCCATGAACAAATTGCACTTCCATTACACTCCCCACACATTGACACAAGCCTCGCGCAGATCTTCTGCATCCATGCAAGCGAACGGAATTAACCGCACGTTTTCTACACATTGTAACCAGAAAAAATTCTAGGGGAAAGTGTCCGGAAAAGGCGTAATACGGTACGTCTCGTCTACGTTCTATACATTCAGTTCGTTATAAGAACTTGCGCAAAAAAGGAATAATCATATAGAAGAGCCAACGAATAGATAAATTGGGCGAACGGAGGGGTGGTAGAGTATGTAATACCATCGCCTGTGTTGATCCCTAAGACGAAGTCACACCTTCTCTAAAGCTTCATGGTGTGGGGCTTACCACCTGCGGGGTAGGTATTTGCCCATTCACCACGTCACTTCCTGGCTCTTCATCCTTTCTTTGAGTGAGTTCTGCCTGGCCTTCTTTGTCTAGAACGTCTTGTTTCAATCGGCCCATTTCTTTAATAAAGCTGGATCCCCAGAAAGCCGCGGAGTACTTGTTGACGTATTTAAACAGCTTTCGATGGTTCTCAGCGCGTGTCTCAGCGTCCATCGTGACGGCTTCATGAACAGCGTCCGCGACTTGCTGCGAGTCCCACGGGTTGACGACAATGGAGCCATTCAGACTCTGAGCAGCTCCCGCGAATTCGGAAATAATCATAACGCCCTGGCGAGCTTGTTGACAGGCGATATATTCATATGACACCTAACGTGGACGTCAATGAACGTTGCAGTGAAGGCATGGACCCTTACGAGGTTCATTCCATCCCTGGTGGAGGAGACAAGGCAGACATCGCTGACGGCATAGAGCGCACAAAGTTCGTCAAACGCCAAGCTCTTGTGCATGAAATGGATAGGCATAAACTCCACTGTTCCAAAGCGGCCATTAATGCGTCCGACCAACTCGTTCACCGTCGATCGCAAGTTTTGATATTCCTCGACGTCTTGGCGGGAAGGAACGGCGAGTTGTACCAACACCACCTCCAGAGACGTTAATCTCATTTATGTTCTTGGACATGCGAATGCTTACCTTTCCGATCCACTCTGGGTGTTGTGTGAGGAAAAGCTCGAGCGCGTGCAACTTTTGGGGGACACCCTTGATGTAGTCGAGGCGGTCAACGCCAACGATGAGCTTCACACCCGCAAATCGCTGTTCCAACTGAGCAATACGTGACTTTACCGAGTCTTTCTTCAAGTTCTGTTCGGCCCTTTGCTCAGTGAGAGATACAACACGACGTACAGATCCGCACCTCAATAAAGGAACCTGGTTCAATGCCGATGGGGAATGTGCCAACGTGTGCCAAGCGCCCCTCGAATTCAACGCCATTAGGCATTGTCGGCAAGCCGAGGATACGAGTGCATGAAGATAAGAAATGGCGTGCGTAGTCATATGTATGGAACCCGATGAGGTCACAAAATAGTATACCGAGGAGAATTTCGCGGCGAACGGGAAGGATCCTGAGTGTTTGTTAGTGCAGTCGGATCGGATACCGGGCCAGGCGCCTACCGATAAATCTCACTACTGGGGAAAGGGGTGTGCAAAAAGAAGCCGATTTTGACGCCGGGAATCTTCTCCGTGTTCGTGGAGAAGCTTTCTTCGAAACCTTCGGTAATCTTGGACAGTTCTCGTTTCTGCCAGTCCCCACTCGCTGAACCGTCGACAAGCCCTCGGAGGATCATGGGCAGGAGCATGAGGTGGTAATCTTGCACCCAAACCATTGCGCCTGGAGTAATCTGTGAGCGGACTACCTCCGCGAATTGCAGATTGGCTTGGCGATACGCATTCCAGTTTTCCTCATCAAAATTCATCTCGCCGGGGTGGTAGTGAAAAAGTGGCCATAGGATGGAGTTGGAGAAACCGTTATAATGGCGGTCGGCGACGTCATCGTCGATGTAAACAGCATGGCAAGAGTATTCATCCATGAGCCGCTTGTCGACATATGGACGATCCTTTGGTGGAATGAAGAAGCCCGGCCAACCGATCCATGTAAAGTTCATCGATTTTTTGAAACCGGAGAGGGCAGACACGAGTCCACCAGAAGACATCTTGAAGTGGTATTCGCCCGAAGCATCCTTGGTAATCGTAACAGGAAGCCGATTGGAAACAACGATGAGATGGTTTCCTTGACCAAAGTCCATGTCGGTGAAGCTGGGGTCGAAGGACGGGTGAGGGAAGAGTGAAAATGGCATGACGGGACAAACCCGGGATTATAAGAGCTACGTGTTAGAGCAGGAGCCTACAGAAATCATGCAGGAGAACCGGATTAGGGAGATTATCGGATCTGACTGGAACTTGGAAAACCGACAAACGTGCTAGCAGTAGCTCCGGCTCCAGATACAGCAGTACTGTGATTCCGGACAACGTAGCAAGCGTCTCCGTACCAGTTCAAGAGTTTGAACCAAGGCCGGGCAACCTTCTCTTCAAGGAAATATGTTCCCGGTTGGGCCGGCACAGTCGGCGCTCCGCACATCCGAAGATCCGATGTCCCATGGCAACACCACTAGGATTGCACTAAGACAGGATCAACAGAAGCCAGTCCGTTGCTCCGAGATACCCCATTTGCAGAACCAAGGAGTTACAACGAAATAATTCAACATGAAAGGAATTTGGAGCAAAGCAAGTCTCCCATCCTACTTGCACATGGCCTCGAACATCAATCAGATAAATCCCAGATGCACGATGCTTTCATTATTCTGGGTTACATAGTGCACAGCGGGATGGTACATGGCATACGTGTCGTGATCAGTCGAATAGACCAAAGCCCTGCACAATCACTCAGTCACATTATACGGCGCATGTGCCGAATTAGCTTACCATGTCGTCGTCAGATTCCTCCTTCTCCTCGTCCTTCTCTTCAGCCTTGGACTCCTCAGCAGCAGCCGGGGCAGCGGACTCTGCGGCAACAGGAATGGCAGCAGCAAATGCCTCAGGGTTTTCCAAGAATGCTTTAGCCTATTTAACGAGTTAGAAAAGGATAGTTCATTCAAGATGGAATGTCAGCAACAAAATGGGTAATACATCGTGGAGTTCAGCATTTTCAGTGTGATAATGTGTTGAGAACATCACAAATAGTCAACAAATAACGTAGAACTGACCTTTTCAGAGCCCTCAAAAGTGTATTCGGTAGCCAGGGAAACAGCAATAAGGTTCTTGTACGAGTTGACAAGAGAGTGGACGACGGAGACGATCGTTGGGTACTGAAGCGCGAGTGAAATGCAAGCAATTGACTTGATTCCAGACAAAAATCGGTCGATAAGGTCCTTCTCGTCGATGTCGAGGACCGAGGGTGCAAAGACGTTCCCAGAGTCGAAAATCTGAACCACGGTCATGCCGTAGGTGAAGGGGGAGATGTTCAGCATGTTCAAGAGGGTAGCCTCAGAGGATCCAACACGGCTACCAGCAGTGACGACTTGAACATCTGACACGATTTCAATGGTTCCACGGGCAATCTTTGTGGGGATACCGAGAGCCTGGAAGAAAGAAGTCTTTCCGGGTTCCATACCGGTGTTACCGGCGGGAACGGTGACGTTCTTCGGGGCAAATGCACCAGCACGGGCAGGGGCGGCAACCTTGTTGGCGATGATAATATCACGGACTTCCTTGAGATCGCAAGAAGTAAACACGAAGCCGATGTTTCCCTTTACGTGAGGGAGGAGCCTCTCGAACTGGGGCAAGTCGGAGAGGATGGACCGGAGGGCACGGCGAACCATTGTATTTTTACCCATCAAGACGACACCCTTTCCACGGAGGGCGGTACGGATCTGGTGCATCTGGTTGGAACCGACATTATCCACGTTGACCAAGAAGATAGAAGCTGAATGGCTGGTGTTAATAATCCCCTGGCTGAGAGATGTTATGTCACGCACGATATTTGGCGATGAGCTCCTTCAACTTGTTGAAGTAGATTTCTTTTTGCGCGCGGGTGGCACCCATTGTTGTTCGTAGTTACTGGACACGCAACTGAGGATAAAATGCCAGTATTTGGAGTGCGTACGACTCACATGTTCGATATATGTGATTTTGAGTGGGTAACTAGTGCCTCCCGATTGACCTCTGTGGATATCAGTGAGTAAGATAACGGTGTGGGAAGTCACTGAACATGTACCAGCAGTGCCAACGGATTTTTCAAGGCGACTGTTCAGGGATATGATGTTGTCTCTCCCTGATTACAAGGTTTGGCAGTCGACTATGCCCGGGAATTGCCGTGCAAGTTCTTGAATAAGGTTCAATCTCCGATGGCTGTGTTTGTGTTTGGCGATGTTGTATACACCACGTGACCTCATTTTGTTGTGTGCTTCCATCGCGACGTGGTTTTGTGGATGAAATGGAATGTTGCGATGGTGTCTGTCGACCGTCCGAGCCCTTGGCGGTCATGACACCAACACAAAGTAAGGGTCTCTTTGTCTCTGGTCTCTTTGGCACTTAACCACACCCCAGATTTTCCCGGCTTTTCAGCCCTCAGACGTTACGACTCTCAAGATCCCGGTTCAGTCGCGCACATGCTGACGCGGCAGCCCCTGTAGCTGACTTGGTCGAGGAAACGGATGCCCCGCTCGTCGCCTCATCATCTGCGCAGTTCTACCCTACTGGCCCTCAAGATGCATGCTTATCCTTGAGGTCCCTAGAGGATTGCGACCCTTGCGGGGCCACACGCTTTCGGACCAGTTACTCTGCTATCGACACCTTGAGGTGGTATCTATCTCCAGAAAACGCTGCGTCAGATCACCCTCTTATGTATTCACCGACCACTATTCGCTCGCTTTACTACCGCGCAGAGTCAAGAAACCAACTTGGGATGCTGGATTCCAGGATGCTCACCCTTCTAATCGGCTTGTTTGGATCGTTATCCATCGATCCTCGCATATCTGTTGTATATAGAGTCCCTCTGGCATCTCGCTCCTTGGAGATGTCGACACGCAGGACCCATTGGGCTTTCGTTCTGAAAGTAGGGAAATACAAGTTAGAAAGAGGAACGCCCCTTCAGGATTCTGATCGGTTTTGGTTGATGCATGCTGAACTTGCAATTGTCCAAGCTAGGCTACCGTCAGAACGTAAGGTTCTCTTTCCTTGATTATGCCAAATGCTGCATACAAACCCTACAGCTCTTTCGGATGATGCTTACGGCGCCATTCTGCGTGCGCGTACACACTACCGCATCATTCGCCGTCATTCCCGTCACCCTGAGGTACACGCTTGCTACCTTGAGACTCTCCTAGCTATTCAAGATCCCCGTCTTCTCGACTTTGTTGCTTGCGATCTTTCTTTCCTTCTCCGGACTCACCGTGTGTGTCACCCGCGGCTACAACGTCTGCTGTATCGCTTGGTTATCCAATACGGGGAATTTTTGTCGACCCGATCACAAGAGGCCATCCTTGCTGCGCTCTGGAGTCGTGCTTCTCAGGAAACCGGTGGGACCTCCGACCTTGTCCCTGAAAATGGCCTATCAGACATAGTTTTGGACGATTGCATTTTGGACGCGACAGCAATAGCTCGCTCCCTATCTACCACTTTGTTCGGCTTCGCTAGCCACCTTCCTAACGACAAATCTGCGAACTCGTTCGGCTACCTTTTTTCCGTTTTCTCCCCGGCGTATGCGCTTCCTCTGCGTTGGGGTTCACTGACCTTGTTCTCCATCTTCAACTCCTGCGAGATACCATACCCCAACGGAACCCGCCGGACGAGCAATCATACGATGCCTCAAGTAACTTCGTGTTGGCAAGTTATTTTTGGCCTTGCCACCGTAGAAAAAATATCGCAAGAACCGTCCTCGGCGCTCACAATGCAACCCACTCCTTCGGAAGGTGTCTCGGAAACAACACGCGCTTTGTACCATTTGTGGTTGCCCATTATAAATTCATGCCTGGTGTCTCGAGATCTTGCATGTGCGGTTGCCATATCCTTTCTTAGGATAGCAAGTATTCTGGCAGACGCCACCTTGTTCTATGATTGTCAAGGTTTTTACCACGCGGAGAAGAGTTTGGAAGGTCCCCAGACATCGGTGCAAAAACTCTTTGCCGCTCAATATGTTGTAGCGGCAGTGCGTGTCCAGGGCCCGCTCCCTGACGTGGTCCTCACAGCGTTAAAGGCTTTCTCTCCAGACCTGAAGCAGCAGCATCAGGTCCTCGCCTCTGCCGTGGAAGCTCTTGTACCTATAGATGTACCACTCGCCTACGCACTTTACAGTGTCGCGCAAGGGAACGGAACGGAACCTGATCCGGGAGCAACTTATGCCCTTGCCATGTGTTTTGCTCAACGTGGGGCGTTCCGCCAAGCCATCCTCTTTCTCAACGACAGTCGATTTTCTCTGGAAAAACGGGGAATTCTCGTTTCCGCGATCGCGCGTAGTCTCCGGGAGAACCCACAAACTCGTCACCCCCCGAGTGTCTTTGTTGCCATCGTCGATGAACTTGCAGCTTTGTACCATTTGCATGTTCCCCCTGAACATTTTCGAGGGCATCTTGAACAGCTATTTGTTGTTTTAGCCCGGCACGGCAGAGGCAGCCAGTTATTCCCTGTGGTGCTTTCCATCTTCAAAAAGTTGCCTAGTTTTTTTCAGCCACGATTCTTTGTCCGGTATTGCCATGTGTTAATATGGAACAGGCAATTTGTCACCGCTAGCAAACTCCTCGATGCTATCACAGTCGTACACCCCCAAATTGCTCGATCTCTTTCCATTCTCGCAGATCGAGTCGCAATCCAAACCAAGGCATTCAGGGTGTTCAAACGAATCACCCCTCTCCGCGGCTCAACATTGCTTAGACTATCCTCTCGTCTGCGGCGCCGTCCCTATGCAGGGCCTTCAATTGGACCTTCGCTTCAAGAGCTTCTGAAATCAGGACGTGTTCTTGCCGCCAAGCGCATTTTTGCCTGCATGGCAGATACAATTCCCTGGAAGCGGTGCACCGCCTTGGGGAACATCTTACTACACGGGGTGTCTCGTCAACCCACGTCACGTAATGGAAGACGTGTCCGCAGAGTCCTCGCACTGTTGGAAAACCTTGTCAAGAACCACGGTTTTCGACCCGACAGAGTGACGGCCAACATCTTGATTAAAGTTATGATCCACTGGCGGACAGCGTTCGATTCTCCACGGCTTCGCGAACTGTTTGATCAGCTCGTTAGGGGTGGGTATCCTGCTGCAGATTACTCGCCCCTGCATCCACCGTTCGGGGCACAACGGACGCAATTTTGGGGTTCGCCTGGCTTTTCAAAGCTCCCGCCCTTCGTTTCATTTGAGAAACATACGAGGCCATTGTTCAAGATGTTCATCAAGGCATTCTATTTGTGTAATGATGTGGAGGCTGCGAGAAAGGTGGTTGGGATCCTCAAGGTGGAGGAGTACAAGAACACCATGGCGAAGGAAGTGAGGCAGAGAGCAAGATCGAGAGGGTCAAAGCAGGTCAGAGGAACGTGATTCCACCAGACGCCACTGTATCTTCAATTTGATTGACGTGTTTGAGGAATTCTGTTAATCCCGGAAGCTGTAAGCTGCCACTGCCTGGTTACCTTCCGACGTTGATTCACAAAGTTAATATTTCCCGAACTGCGTGTTCCTGGCAGTTTGACACGTGTTTTAGCAAGCAAATCTGTGACGATTCAAACTCGAAACGCACCTGGTCAGTGTGGCCTTGGTAACCCCTGGGCCTACCCGGATATGCATTCCCCTGGGCCTAGACTCCGTTGATACGGTGATGGCAAGGAGGCCACAAATCCAGAACGTCAAACCAGATCATGGATCAAACGAGGTCGCAGTGTCCGCGCCGAACCTCACGGCCATCATACATAATGCTCGAAAAGGCAGAGTTACATCGTCATGGTTTTCTCACATTGAAACGCCGTTGCGGCCTTCTCGGACAGACTTCTCGGAAGACGATCAGAGTAGACTCTGGTCGTCGTTCCAACTTTTGCGGCTGGTCCGAGATGCCGCACCGCTGAAACGCCTGCCGCTCGTGAGCGTGATTCTCAATAACAACCTCCTCCACTACAAAGCAAGGCGGAGGAATACGATGCAAAGATGTATATATTTCCTCCACCAGGTAATCTATGTACCTCGTTCGCGGCCGTGACGACACGCTCATTCAGGGCCTAGGCGGTTCGCGTATGGTGCATGAAGTGTGCTGGTTACGATGTGGATTTCCAGCGGGGGATTGCAACCAGTTCTTGAACGTTCCGAACCGTTCGGTTTCTCTCGATCGAGATTTGGATGCTCTTGTCTTACTGGAGGTCCATTTGTACTAGTAAATCGCGTATTACAAATTCCTTTCAGCTCATTGTTTGGGACCGTATCTGTCCGACAATGATCGATATGATCGGTGGAAAGTGGGACTACTCGACTACTGCTCATCAACGTTTCAACACGAGTCGTGTGTGAATGGCATTTGACGTGATCATGACGGACGTCTAAATACACATACATAGTTAAGAGACAACAGGAATGAAAGGCATCAACCATCTATTATAAGCTTATAACCTCCGGTACGCTTGGATCCTCGAGATCCAGCATGGATAGTTTATCCCGTAAAGTATGAGGCTCAACCTCCTCAGCATTCGTGCGGTCCGAGCCCGAGTCCAATAACGTGCGAGAACCAACAGTTGCAGTCTCCGACTCGCCATCCTCTGAAGTCAAGCTTGACGTGCGCGTGTTCTCGCGGATAGGTTGACAAGTCGTCTTTTCGGTCTTGACGACCGGATCCGCCGCTGGCGTCACCTGCAGCTCCTCGTCCTTCTCCTTCTCCTCCTCTTCTTCAATGCTGTCCGACCGACTCAGCTTGCCAGGAGGATCGATTTTGGGTAGTACCACCTGGTGTTCCTCGACTTCGTTATCGCTGGGGAACGCCACTCCCATTCTGCGCGCGAGCTTCCGCTCCCGGAGCCTCGTGAGGCTCAAGCGACGTTCCTCCATCCACTGCTCCTCGTCGAGCAGCGGTGTGCCCGCCCGCGTAAGCGTGTCGGTTGTTGCCACGACCTTTTCACATTGCAGCCCTATACCTGCGGCAGCGAGAACCCGCATAATTGGAGCGTGAGAGCGAGGATTAGGCATACGATGAGCATAAGTGGCGTTTAGCCTGTGAGCAAGTACCGGATCCAGTCAGCACTAGTCGGAAATGAGTTCGGATGAATCTTACCCCGGACCAAGGATGAACTCGCCACCCAATTGCGTAAAGTCACCAGCTTTCTCCCATACGGGCATGCCGACGCGGACAGCGTTCTTGAAGACCATGGCAATGCCACTCATGGATCCATGGCGCACGTAGCCACCTCGTTTACGCTGTGATTTAGGTTCCATTAGACGCAAGGTCATGCCCAGCACTTTGTAGAGGCGCAGCGTGGGATCAGTATAGAACGTGAACGGTGTACGGAATATTTCTACGCGAGCCATCAATGATTGATCCACATGAACTATCAATAGGTGAAACACGCACGTCTGTAAGATTTGATCATGTTGTAAGAGCCGTTTCCAATAATCACCAAATTGACTTCGGCATCCTTGAGCAGTCTTTGATCCACGTTGTCTGTCAGGGAGAACATATAATCTTGACATAACGGACACCTAGATTGGTATCAGCTGCTAGGATCACGGTTCACATGACGAAATGAACCTTACAAGAAATGTCTGATGAAAAGAACAATCGTCTTCTGGTCTCGGAAGAGGTCGCCAAATGGCACACGCAGGCCATTTTCAGCAATGACGATACATGATGCAGCGTCAGCGAGCTGCCTGGAAGTAGGCAATGCATGTTCGTCGAACGACGGGGAGGAAAAGGACTGGGCTGTAAGTGGTCGTGTGGCCTCGCATTTATGCGGAGAGTTGACAGTGGGACCAAAGCCACGACCGTCGATGGTCGTCAGAGAGCGCAAGTGTGTGGGTGCCGTGGCAGCAGGTGGCGGGGAATAAGATACACGAGAGGAATGAGAAGGTAAAGAGGAACCGCCTATGCTACCCGTCAGGCCGAGTTCAGCATCCGTAAGGGGCTCGTAGACGTATCCAGTAGCCGAGTCGCGAATGGGACTCGAGACGTCCATGGTATGTAGACGAGTAGCAATCTCTGCCGGGAAGAGCGTCGTCGACTTGCGACGAGCGTGGAACGTGTTCTCTTCTGAGATGTGTTTGGGCTTGGATGACCGTTCGGTGGAGAGATGGGGGAATGACGTGTGAGAAGCATTTGTTTGACTCAGGGCCAAGTTGTCGGTAGACTGATGGGTCACACTTAGGCGACTCCCGATCTTCTTTGGCAGTAGCCGGGTAAACTTCTTAGCCTTACTCGGCGCCGCCACATGGTCATCGGCGGAAAAGGAAGCATTGCGGAGCGGAGACGACGGGGCAGCATCAGCGTGGGCGCGTGAGAAGAACGAATGCACGCTCTCGCTGCTCTGTCCGATGGACGAAGTGGGTGAGATGGACAGAGGTTCCGCGGTGAATGCAGGGGTCGACGAGAGGACGTTGGCAAGCACATATGATTGCAGTTTCGAATGTCCGTAAGGCGAGTTTTTGGGTGGGATGGGCACCGTAAGTCGCGCTTCTTTTCTCGACACAGCCGAGCGGGAGCGTCGACGCTGGATTGGGACGGCCCGTGGACACTCAGGGGTGTGGGCGCGTGGGGGCCGACTGGATTCCTCTGGCCCACACCCACTGGTGGTTGGTGAGTCTAAGATGTTGAATGTACTTCTATTGAATGATGCCGGCACGAAACCCGAAGGAGTGGAGGTCGTGGGCGGCAGTGTGTCGTGGTTAAGATACGCCTGATAAATGTCCGGTGGGTATCTGCCGCCGGTATAAGGGAGGGTTGGGAGATGGGAGGTAGATTCACCGCGAAAAGAGAGAGGAGCGCCAACACTGCTCAGAGTGCTGGCGGTACGGGTTCGGAGGACGGAGAGCGGTGCGAAGGGATCGTCTGGGTCTGGCGTTGGGTAGCGGGCCTCCAGCTCTAAGCTGGGAGCGGGCTTTCGTCGAACCCGAGGTTGGTCGAGGGAGGAATCACTAGTTGATACAGACATGATGATACAAAAAAAATAGTTACTTGGCTCGCCCACTGCTCGAGACCTGCAGGAGGGACGGGGGATGGGTTCCAGCAAGAAAGCAAGAATTGTTCAAATCTATGAGTCCTTATGTACGATTTCCATCGTGGCTTCGGTGAGGAGTGTTTGCCAGTGCTGCGAACCTTTCAAGGAACTACACGTTTCCAGCATTGCCGCAGTGAGTCCCGTCGGTTACCATGCCCCTTTATCACCAAGTGGCGCATAGCCTTTCGCAGGGCTTCTGCACCTCAGAGACAGAGATATGTGTACTGGCTTCAGCACAAGTCGGACTAGCCGGCAATCTGGCATCCAGGGCAGCTGCGGGAATGTGATCAAGTTGGCAATCTCGCGACTGATTCTGCCGCCAGCAAGAAGCATACTCGAAGCTCAACGGCGATCTACCCACGACGAGACCGCACCCATTTCGCAGATACGCCGGTCGGAAACCCTGAACCTCTGTTGCCACTGGCACCACACAGCACATGTTCACCAATGCTCACACTTGGAGCATATGCTCTTGAGCCCCTTGTGTTGAGTGCATATCGCGCACTTCCGAGTCGTGGTTCCATCCTTCCTGGGCGGAGAATCATGGACCACAGTTGGCATCGCGAAGATGGATGATTCCAGGGCAACACGGCTGCCAGTTATTAATTACAACGGAGAACGTTCTAATGGTACGAGATCTCAAGAACTGCCAACCGACAACCTTACTTCCATCCCATATCCGTATCCTGTTCTTCTTGGCCTCAAGTGCTCAGCACGTTCCGGGGGCTGGTGCAGGCTCCGGCTGAGCCATGAGCTGTGGATACAATCAGAATCATTCCGCAAGGCATATGTGAGACAGCTTTCCTTGATAGTCTGAGCAGTAGTGAATATCATGGCAACCACCCCAAAGATACCTAGCAGAATATCTTTGATCTTTTCCATCGGGGTCTTGGCCACCGCCTTGTAGTGCAGCATCGCAGGGTACACAAAACACAATGGGACACTGCAGATCGAGTTATTCTCCACAAGATAGGCACGTTCCAGCGACCGAACTTACCACGCAAAACTGCCAATCAACGCAACGAATTTGTCGAGGTCTGCAGCACCGGCCCAGCTTATCGCTGTGCAAACCATCACCAGTCCGAAGCGGAAAAGGTTCTTAAGCCATTTCACGCGCGGATCCCGTTTACCGCTCCTCACAAACAGTCCATTCTCTAGGATACGCACAGCCGGGAAGAATTGAAGTGGCACGGACAGGAGAATTGCCACAGAATATAGAAATTGGACCTGTTCACCGAGTTTACCAAGTCACTGAAACCTCTGAGAAGTGAATGAACTTACAGCTTGTGTGAATTTATTCGTCTGGTCAAGGTTGACAAGGACGACTGCTTTCACATCTGATCCGAAAGTCGAATACGCGAGAGCGCCAGCTCCAGTGAAGAGCACTTGGATAAGAAGTGAGTACCAAACAGTGACAGAGAGCGTGAGACAATGAGTACCGAGTACTCCGAGCATGACACCAGTCAGAACTTTGGGGAACTTATGTGGTTCGCGCATGGCATCCGTAATCGGGATAACCTGAATTGCTCGTCAAAGACTGGGGTCAAATTTGGTAACAGAAGACATACCAAGCCTATCCCTTCAAACGAGAAAACGGCAGTACTTTCACAACACCATAAATGAAAACTGTAACCTTGATCGAAGCTGAGACTCACCCGATGAACAAAGGGTAATCTCGCGAATTAAACATCTGAGTCTGCGCTACGCCCCTATCACTGATGATGGAAAGTTCACTTCCAAAGATGTAAAGCAGGCCAGCAAGGATGAAAGCATCTGCGATGAGGGCAGTGGTACTGAGTTTCGCAAGGTTTCTGACGAGCGCCAATGGCAGAAAGATGACTAGCTGAATTAGAATGAAGAATGGGACGGAGAGGTTGGTTGCGCAATGAGTGACTGCGGAAACGAATGCCTGTGGAAGTCAGTTATGTCGTTACAATGTCGTTCGATAGAAAAGCTAACCTGGAGGTTCTCCGCGACAAAGATGGTATAAGCTGCGACAAATCCAATTTGAGATATAGTAATGGAGAAGAGGATCGCATATCGCATCCATGGTCCGTACAACGCGCCACCAATGTCTGAACTTTATGTGAATGTTGTGTTCATTTGGTGGATATGGGTCACTTACCTCCAAAAGAGCCAGAAACAACAAATTTTGCCTGGATCAAGAGTAAAAATGAATATAGGGAAATCAAAGCAACGAATGCAATGGTGATGAAGGAAAAGACAAGCCCTCCATTGGCGAATCTGTTCGGTTTGAGGGATCACCAACGGAACCCTTGAATCAAGGGCGACTTACGCTTTTCCGAGGAACAACACACCCGTCCCTACAAATGATTTCAGAAGCTGGAGAGAAGCCGGCGTTAGGAATGCACGAGGAACCGCACGAAGATGCTCACCATCAGTACAGCCTGTGGTACGGTTGCGTCACCATGGACGCTGACGGATGCGGCGCGTCGCCTAGTCCGAGAACGCGACCGAACAATTGACTTCAACAATGGCTGGGTCTCGTCAGCTTCGGTTGAAGGAGGAGTCGGTTGTTGAGCGGATTCCTCGTCCTCGGCGCTGTCTTCGTCTTCTTCGAGGTCTTCTCCCGCCTAGTACGAATGTAGTAACTGCTCCCGATGATGAAGAAACTCACTCACAAATTGACCATAGATATAAAGGAAATCGATGAAATTGTTCGTTGTTCGCCTTTCATTGATACCTTGCTCGGTTGCTTGTAGAAGAACATAGTTTCGTCTGAAACCACCGGGCTCGTGGATATGTTCGAATGCAGGGTTCGGTGGTGCAACAGATCCTGCGTATGATAAAGCGCGCGGACGACCAGACTGTCGTCTCTGATCTGCATGCCACTTGTAAATGTCATGGCTGAAAGTATGGAGTGGTCAATCACGGCCGGAACTTGTGACTGTGGGCATGAACTCACGTAACGTCTGCACCCGGAGCATGGTATGGTATAGGAAATGTCTCGGATGTTTCTAGCGAGGGTCGTAGAGGTGTCGACGACTCTGCAGAAGGTTCATCTAAGTCAGGTATATCTTGATCAGAGTCGTCCGAAGAGCGCAAGTCTGTGCGACTCGGGCGTTCTCCGCGAAAAAGCAGATGGCGTCGAAGTACTCTAACCTTGTCCTCAGCGGGGAGGTCGTCCGGATCCACTACGGTATTGTCGACAACACTCCCTGAGGCTGCAGCGCTTGCTGGATGCTTTGCGCTAATTGCGCTAGAGGATGGACGGTGGAGTTTGGCAATTAACTCGTTCGAGGAGAGGTTCGCGCTTGGTGACCCGTCGCGAATCGAGTTCGAATAGGAGTCCACCGGTGGAGTGTGCCGTACTGGGATGTTGGGTACCGGGGGCGTTCCAGAATACTGAGCGCGAAGAGCCCGGATATCGGGTGTACCAGAGGGGGTGAGGGAAACTGAGTTGAAGGGAAGGGGAGGACTGTGGATGTTGACTGGCTTGGATGGGGAGGACATGAGTGAGTGGTCGTGTATGTTAGTGCTGCTGTAGTGATAAGAGAAAGGTGAAGGAGTACAACTCTTCTCGCTCTATCGCTCGGTGCCAAGTGGCCGCTCCCGATTTAGGCGGGTGCCGAACGGCCTTTGCCTCCGTTGCCCCACTTGGGGCTCATTCATTGCACGTGCCTAACACTCCAGCGAATTTAGTTTCCTCTTCTATCGAGACCCGATGAACTCGCATGCTTAGGAAAGCGGGGAGCGGAAAAGTAGACAAGTCAATCGAGGAATCATCGGGGGCAACTGTTGAGGAAATGCTCCAACTCGAGAGGTCAGACCGATATGACATGTTTTCAACTCTGTCTTAGGCTCTTAGCAGGAACAACCGACTCGTCAATCTACGCCAGTTTCGATCATTGTCACTCTGATGCTGAATCAGATTTTGAGAAGAATATCAACCAACTTGGCTCATAGACAAGCTCTTCCCCCAGAGGAACCTCGGCCTTTTCCTCTCTTTAGATGCAGTAACCTTGCTGGCGCGTCGTGATGGTCGCCACGCAAGATGGAAAACACCGAACTTATCAGTCTAAGTCACTGCTTCCTATACAGTCTAGCGCAAAGTGCCTGCTAATGATCAATAAGTATGGTTTCCTTGTCGCATTGTTCCCAGAGAGGGTGTCAGCGGTTGGGATCAATTAGCCCTTGATGACTCCAATGGCGTTGGCATTCGAATGCACGTCTCCGTGTGTACCGAACCAATCCATCTGATGATAATCCGTGAATCTCACTCGGTACTATTTGTAGGGTCAACAAGTGATGCGAGCTGCCTAATGACGTTTGTCTCGCCTAAATGGTAATCAGCAACAGTGAGACGGAACACGGCCGTCTGAATCGGACTCAATTTACTCGAAGTTCGGGGGCTTTCCCGAACTTTACCCAACCAGAGTTGACCCTCGAGTTCCTTTGTTGTGTGATCATGGAGTTATTACTACTAGTACTAGGCTTGATGTTCACCGACTCTCGGAGTAGAAATGTTGATATCTAACATATTACTTTCCGAGAGGAATTACAAGATTCCATGAGTAAACGGACCCAAGAATGGAAGAAAGTTATCAAAACGCCAACGCATATACATATATACCCATCTTAGAAAACGATGGTATCTGTCAAGACAAAGGTTTCAATAGTATCGTTGTTGGTCCGTGTGAGAGAAATTCATTAGCGCCATATTCAATCGCTGGATTGTATCATCTCCATCAGTTCATCTGAGTCCATAGGAAACCTGGGAACAACACGACATTTGAGCTCGAGGGGATGTCTGGGGACCATCATGGTCATTCAAGTTTCAAAAGTCGCAGCAGAGCTGTACTCACGATATAAGTCCGGTTGACCATTCGGGGTTTGGGTCTACTTCTACGCCGTTCTCGTCCAACGGCTTCATCAACTTGAACATGGCAAGGAGATGAACAATTGCTATCCATATCGAAGCGTCTGCAAAGTGTCTACCGACGCTGAAGTGATGTGAGTCGTATAATTATGATCACATGATGAAAGTATCTTGCCAGACTCTGCGTCCAAAACCAAAGGCTAACGCCACGGAATCGTTATTGAGTTCTCCATCCTGATCAAAGAACCTCTCGGGGATAAATTCAGTAGGATTGGGGTATCTGACCTCATCCCTTGACATTGCCCTTAGTAATAGGTGAGCAATATCACGCAGTACGATGGTCTGCAGTCATACCAAAGGTTAGCCAACACCACGCAACCTAGACTGCCGTCAGAATACGAATGTGTCAAGAGGGAAATTCTCACCTTTGGGAATGTAATGCCCGTCATATACATCACTCTTGGTAGTGTAATGCGGCAGGCCTTTTGACAACCCACTCAGTGGTTATTAAATGCACACTTCGCACGTCTACTTACCTAACGGGAACACAGGATGCCATCTCAATGTCTCGCGCAGAACTGCATCAACGTAAGGCAGAGAAGACCTGTCATTGAAATCCGGTAGCCTGCGTGTTCCGACGACGGCGTCGATTGCTTTCTGAGCACGCTCTTGGACTTCTGGGTAAAGTATCATCGCCAGGACGAAAACGGTTAAAGTGGACGCTGTCTGTTCAATTGTGTGAGAGCTTGCACGATTAGGTGATAGACACATACTGTTTCAACACCAGCTAATCATGTCCCGCGTCAGTCGGTGCGGAAGCTAATATAAAACTATACTGACCGATGAAAGCTGTTGCAGAAGAAGACTTCAACGCGAGTTCAAAACCTTCGGTATTAGATTCTTGGAAGCGCTTGAGGGACTCGGATACCATGCATGGCCCGGAAACACAGGTCATCTGATGTAAGGCGTAAACTCGGTGACCGATTGAACGACAGAAATGGACGAATGCTTCACCACTCGGTCATGAGCATAACGGAATGGAACATCCATCATCTCATGCAAATTACTTTTGGCTTGTATGGCCATCCGTGTCAAGGTAGCACCGGGGAACCAGACGGGAAGTTTGAGCACTGAGAATCACTCAGCAAGAAGCTAGCACAAGTCAAGGAAATCGAAGCTGACGGAAAGGGAACGCCTCCAAGATTGCAGCAGTCGAAGGTCCCGCCACTTTCACGAATCCTTCGATCGCCTTTTCCGCCGCCAATACAAGCGGATCGTCATTCGGAATAGTGTCATAATCGTAAACAGCTGACATGATTACTGCAGAAGCATACCTGTGTAGCATTGACGATTCTTAGCATTTCGTATGGACTGATAAGTCGATAACCGATGGAGAAGCTCACAGCTCGATTTGCCGTTGATAACGATCAGGCGAATTATAGATGCCCATTAATAACTGGCGGACTTTTCGCAACTGAGTCGGGAGATAATCCCGCGCAGCATCAGCGCGAAACGACTGGTGGAACAATCTTCGATGGAATCGCCATTTCTCCCCGTACTGGAGCAGTGCACTGTTGAACTCGGAGCCGACACTAAGCAAGCTAGCGGGTCAGACGATCGGGGATCCGGAGTGGTGGACGTACTCTTTATGGACCTTGACTGGCGGTCGATCCGAATAGACAGTCGATCGTCGTTCAAGCAGTGCTTTGGCGACGTCCGTAGTCTGAATGACAAGAATCTGCCGCCCGAAAAGAGTGCAGTATACCAGGTTGCCTAGACACGAATGGGATATGACTATCATAGTTTTCTGTGTAAACATGACACAGACCGTATGTCGAGGCCCATTGAGTGAAGGTAAGCCAGGGCTCAGAAGCATTTATGTCGAACACACTGCCGAAGAACGGCAGACTCTTGGGACCAGGAGGAAAGTTCAACGGACGAAGTGACTTGCGCGTTGCATAGCTAGTAAAAAGGGCGATCGCAGAGACAGTGAGGATTGAGAAAATTGTGGAAGGGGATATCGTCAACATTTACTGTCGTCCGTCTTTTGTACGAAGCAATTGGCTTTATACTCATTGGAACGCGACGGCATCCATATAAGTTTGGAGACCAATACAGGGGCCGCTCGGTATTCATTTCATGGAAACGAGGCATCCTCCCAAATGACTGGCAATAACAACAGCTGTGTTTTCACGTCTGCGGCATGAATACAGAACCTAGGTCTGGTTTCGATGAACTTGGTAAGGGAAATACATTATGTCTCACCCAGGCGGGCGAGGAAAGTCCACGGAAATATCATGGAAATAATCTCATACTGGATGTCTTCCTTCGCGGAAATCGTGGGTGATGAACTGTAAACGTACTTGCTGTTGTCATCTATACAAAGAACAGTTCTGACATGATCTGGCGGCGCACGGCGGCAAGAGATTCGTCGACTCGATCCGATTATCATGGACACAGACGATTTTACTTGCCGGGGAAGATCGAGAAGGGGGACAAAATGCTATTTCGGACCGGAAGCTATGAGAGGCGGTGACGCGCTGAAATGGCAACTAAAGGCAACATTCTGGAGATGTAGGAAGGTATGAAGGAAGGTGGCTGGGCCCAAAAATTCATATTGGGTGCCACGGTGGTGCAGAGATCCCGGGAGACTCGGTTTGGTAGTAAGCCCGAAGGAAAGACGGCGAAAAACTCGAGGCAGAATAGTGTCATTGGCCGGAAGTGAAGTCTTTTCACGTCCGAATTCGACGGCGACTGGTGAGACCAACTCAGTGGATCGTCGGTACTCATGGCCAAAGGATGATTCAGACACGTGACATACCCCTGACTGTATCATCGCTTTGTCCTTATTATCTCTACACCCTTGATACCCCCACTGATTACATAGATTCCTTCGCTAACCACCTCACAGCGTTTGGAGTATATGACAAGTTCCGTGCCGGACGGCGCCCAAGGCACTCTCAAGTCTCAGCGCGGACCTGGTCTCGCGCGTTCGATGTCAGTTCCACACGCTCATCTCGACAAGTCTGCTGCACCGTCACCTCCCCTCGTGGACAATGCAGACACCGCGCGCGTTAGCGAGGCTGTGGCTTCTCCCAGCAAGGATAGAGTACGGCCCCTCGATCTGATGGTTAGTCTTAAGCGTGCAGAGCCGTCGATCGTTAAGACCAGAACGGGGAGTGTGTTGTCAAGAGGGTTCATCCTGAAAACGGACTATTATCCGTCTGGTTTGTGGTTGTCAACCAGGATCCCTGGATTAGTACTCACCCGTGGTGCTCGCCAGGACGCGCCATGGATCTGGATCTGAACGTCCACGGCGCGCCGAACTTTAGAGCGCCTCGTCAGGGCAACCTCAATGTATTCGGTGTCGCCCAACCTCGCACGCAGGGTCTTCGTGCGATATTATCTGCGCTCAAATGCCGGCCTGGCACGCGTGACCCCTCTCACGTTGTCTGGTTCTCAACCCGAGAGGAGCCAATTGGTGAGTTGGCGATGACTACTCCGTGGTCATGCCTGACCCACGGCTATCAATCAGTTTACATATCTGGTCGTCCATTTGTCTTGCGGGATGCCTCTGAGCCGCGCAAGACGCTTCCCCTATCTGATCGGGCAGAAAATCTGGAGGCGATCGAAGATCGGTTGAAGCACGACATCCTTCAGGAAGCCAGCAAGTAGGACGTGATGTTCTGGGCTGAGCTGATTCTATTCTTATTCTTGATTTGGATAGATATGGTGGTCTTATTCTGACGCATAACGAAGTCGGTGCGTTCCAGGACGCCGTCGTGTCGCAATATCGACTGATCTCCCGCTGCGCTCAAAGCTGCCGAGAATGGGGACGGCGCGATATTACCAACTTGGACGCACGTGGACAACGTAAACGTGAGGACGTCACGCGAGCTCTGGCAGAATATGCGCTTGGAGGGATGGAACGTCGAGGTCGGTCACATAATCCATTTATTATTACGTCATACTTACTTTGTCCAGTATCATCGGCATGTCTTTTCTTCCATGCCAACGACGTCATGTGATGTACTAAGGCCGCTACTGATCCATCCAGCATTCCCATCTCTCCCTATCGGCCAATAGAGGTATGAGGTATTTCTGTTTTCCTTGCCATATACTGGCCTAAAACAAGCGGTGTTCGCGCCCAGGACAACTACCTGGATGCCTACCTCCGCGTCATCAAAGATGCCGACCCCGTTCGAAGCGCTCTCGTCTTCAGCTGTGGAATGGGCGCCGTGCGGACTACATTTGCTATGGTTGCCGCCTTGATTGTTCGCCGCAGAATGCTCATCGCCAGGGGTTTAGACGATCCATATGCAGTCAAGTCATCTTTCGTGTTCCCTTCTGGAACCCTCAGGCAAGGAAGTACCACACCTGGTATAAATACCGTAAGGGGTTTTAATTCATTGCCTGTTGCCAGGGTCATTGATCATTATCTACAGCCGAATAGTCAGGTAATATGATCTATGTAGAGCTCCTTGACGGATTTAACCGGTCCCTCATTTAGCCCGCAACGGATATGAAGGTTGCTCAGGCATTGGAAAATGCCAGCGCCCAACAGGATTTGAACAGGTCCCTGCTTAGGTTGACATATGTTTTACAGCAATGTGTGTGCTATTCCTTCGCAAGCCAGCTTGGTTCCGGATTCAACCGATATGCCGTTCTAGACTTGCATTCGCAATCAGCTATCGCTTTACTAATGTCACAGCCCGTCTTGTTGGAAAATCTACGCAAGGCGCACCAAGGAAATTATGGCGTCATTCTCAGCCTCCTTGGTTGCTTAGACCACGGCTTTCAAGCTAAAAAACTAGTCGATCGTGTCATTGACACTTGTACGTTCTTTGATTTTCTCATCATTCACTAGGCGTCAGTGAAGTTAGGCTGATCGGAGTCTGTCGATCCAGGCGATCATGTATCAAACCTACGGGAAGATATCCTAGTGCATCGGGTCCGCTATTCACTCACCACCCCTGATGACGACGGCGCCAAGAGGGAAGGCATCCTAGTCAGGGCTGGGAGGTCTCTCGAAAAATAGTGGGTAACGCGCCAGACAAACTTGAGTTATGAACCTGAGGCTTCGTTGTTCCAGTTTTTTCATGATTGCTTTCGCAAGCTACGTTGACTCCGTTCCTGACTTCAAGCAACCTTTCTCAGACTGGCTTAAGGTCTGCCGCGAATTTATTCTTTTTGTTCGTCATCAAACCCTGAAATCCGTCAGGCGAGGACAGAGATTTGGAAGTAAGCCCATTTAGTACCCAATCATTGCACTAAGTCTTATTTCTTTTCTTGCACAGTCAGGTGATGTTTCTAAGGAAGTCGCATGGGTCTCGATTGAACGTCTTTGCCCCCGTAAATGATCTTTCGCTTCTGTCTCGGTCAGGGGCAGAGGACAAGTCGCTTGTTCCTGGGCAAAAGAACGACGTCGAGATCGCCGGCGGCCAATTACTTGGAGATGAATACAGTGATCACGTTGTCAAGGTCAGACCTGTTCGGATGTGACGGAGACGACCCATGAATCTTCTTTTCGTCTAGAATCGCAGAGGCATCATTCTGAGAGAAAGGTGGGTCGATTTTGTCTCGGTAAATTCTGTTGTTGATGGAAAGTGATGTCAGCACTCTTCTGAAATCAGATCAATGGCTTTCGGAGTCACAACGTGTCTTGAAATCGGTTCGCGGTGTCATCAACTTCAGAAGCATTCCCGGCACGAACATCTACGCGTGTGGGCAACCAACTGAATCAGCAATCGAACAAGTAGTCCAGTTGGTCAAGGAACATCACCCAAATGCCAACAAAGTGGTATGGGTTACCCTCCGCGAAGAACCTATCGTGTACATTAATGGTGCACCCTACTGTTTGAGGCGAGAGCGGTTTTCTTTAAGGAACATGAAAGGTCGATGTTTTTCTGTCTACGTGGACAGCACTTTTACCCCGTTCAATACAGATTATGGAGGGATCTCCGCCTCACGCCTAGAAGTACTCGAAGAACGTCTCAAAGATGATGTACTCGCGGAACTGAACGCATTTGATGGAAGGTATGAAATGCTAGTGCATGCTAGCCAGCAATGTTAATATTCGCACCGCTCGAAGGCTTCTACTGCACACGGAAACGTCAGATGGATCTGTCATTCCAATCTGGGAAGAAGTCCAACCTGAGGATGTCGCTGTTCTAAAGCAGATCATGGCATCACGGCAGTCGGATTCCGGGATTGAAGTGCAATATGCCCGTATCCCAATCACCGCGGAACGTCCGCCGGACATGTCCGATATCAGCGAACTCATGGAGTTAGTAGTCCGCACTGACTTCATGAACACTGCAATTGTCGTGAACTGCCAACTAGGGCGAGGGAGGAGTACGCTGACTTCAGTGAGGATCACCTTGAACAGATGAACCTTCCAGTTGACATAATTCAGGTCCTGATCCTTCTAATCCAACAATGGTTGAAAGACAGCAGGCCGCGCGCTCGATCATCCCCTCGGCTGTTTGCCCGATCACGTTCGCTGTCAAGATCGGTTTCACTTGCAGAGGAGGAGACCGTGAATCGGCGACCGTCATACCAAATCGTGGATAGTATGTCATGTCTCTTTCCATTCTTATACGTATCTAAGGTTTCCTTTGAGATTTCCTTCGCATCGTCCGTCAAGGATCAGCAGTGAAAAATGCTGTCGACGAGGCTGTCGATTCATGTGCAGTAGTTCTGAATCTGCGCGATTCCATTGAAGAGGAGCGTGTGAAGGCAGAGCAAGCCACCGACGAGAAGCAGAAGCGTGTTCATACATCTAAAGGTCTGTGTAAACGCCAAGGCATTGTGTAGACTGACAGTTTCTCAGGACTACACAACCTTCGGCGATATTTCGAGCTCGTCGTCTTCCAGGCATTTTTACAATCAACGGAAGCTGATACCCTGCAGTCTGTTGAGACCTTCGAGAAGTTCATCGAGAACCGGCCAGGTATAGTTACGGCTCGCCACCTATCATAGCATGTGCTTATAAACTGCGAACAGTCATCAAGACATTCGAAAAAGACCTCATTGCTGGTGGTCTGAATGCACTAATCCCATTGGAGCGGATAGATAGTGTTGCCCACCCTGACGAAGTCAAACAAGTCGTGGCCAATCGATCTGGGAGCATCCTGTCTGCCTCCACAATTTTGAAGAGTGATTTCTTTTCGAACTTGCAGAAAATGACCCTGCCGGAGTGCGTTTGTTATTGTGGCAAAGTGCATGACTCTTAACCACGTTTCACGAGGCAGGCGGATTGACGGATCACCTAACTTCCGTCGTCTGCCTTTGACCCTCATGTTAGGCTCGTCTGAAAAGTTCATCCCGGAAGGCTCTACCGCCCTTCTGAAATGCGTCATTGATGAGAAAATGGTTTGCGGAAGGTATGATTTCGTCTCTCCACGCTTCCTTTTCAGCAGCCTCACTTACCCAACGAACCCAGCGGAATGCCTACGGTACAAGGGTGTGTCTTAATCAATAGACAGCTGAATCCTTGGTCATATTCATACAGGTTACGGAGCGCGCTGGCGCGGGTAGATGCCAGTCCACATGGGACAAATATGGTCTTTTGGACTTCTTTGAGAGAGGTCTGGTTGAGATCTTTTCCGCCTGGCAACACAATCGCATACTGACTTGAATAGGAGCCGGTCGTTTATGTCGCTGGTCGACCGCATGTTCTGCGACTAGTCGATAAGCCCCTGGAAAACGTCGAGTATGACTATCGCTTTCAGGTCGAGATGGCAGTTAATTCACAAGTGTAGAGCTACGGGAGTCACCACCGCGATGGTGGAGACCATGGAGGAACGATTCAAGAGGGATGTCCTTCGGGAACTTCGACAAGGCGGTGGCCGTATCCTACTTCATGACGAAGTAGAGGAGCGCCCTGGCGTATTCACAATCATACCCATATGGGAAATAGTTTCGGAGGAAGATATCATGACACCACGGGACGTGTTCGACCTCGTAGCGAACGAGGGCTATAAGGTGCAGCCCTGTCCGACATGTTCGATATTTCAGCTGACCGCTCTTGATACTAGATTGACTATGACCGTGTGGCAATTGTAGGGGATCTCACACTGTATTTACCAACTGACTAATATCGAAATCTAGACCGATGAACAAGCACCACTTCCCGATGCACTGTCTCAGCTTTTGAATCGTATTCGACTTGGATACTCGCAAGCAGGCGATTTCATCTTCAATTGCCAGATGGGCAGAGGTCGCACCACCACTGGCATGGTGACTGCTTGCTTGATTTCAACTATCATGAATTGGGTGGGGGAAGAGAGTGTCGATGTCCCTGAGGACATGAGTATGCTGAGCTACGATTCAATTGATGGTCCATCCGAGGAGGAAGCTTACTTGCAAGGTATTCACACTCGTCTTTGCAGCTGATCTAATGGCTAAACTCATCCGCAGGGGAGTACAAGACGATCTTGCAACTTGTTGGTGTACTCTCCCACGGCAAGATCGCAAAACGCCTGACCGACCGTGCAATCGACCTAATGCAAGATGTTCAGAACCTCAGGAAAGCAATTTACGAGTGAGAAGTTCGTTCCCTTTATGCCCTTTCTGTTAAACACGACGACCATGATGCAGTTACAAGCTCAAGGCGGAAGCGTGCGAGAAAGAAAGCGCCAAGCAGGGGAAGCTGATGAATATTGCGGTGAATTACCTGTGAGACGCTGATGGTTTCACATCAGACCATCTGCTCATCAACTCATATAGCTACCGCTATGGGACGCTGATCGTTTTTTGCAACTACCTGATCGAAATGCGTGAATCGGCCAGTAAAGGAGAGGAGAAACCATTTCCTGCTTGGCTCAGGGAACACCGCGAGATCGCTAAGTTGTTAGGAAGGAGGTCGTTAGACTGAGGACACGTGGTCCCTGGGTAAGTTGATGTTCCGGTCCCCTTGCTATGGGAACGTGTACCTGGCACGTTGAGTTGGAAACCACGCGGAGCATTGACTGATCGAGTGGGATTTTGTTTGTGGAATGTTAATTGTTTTACTGGCATTCAATACGGGTGGGGGCTATATAAGTGGTTTCACCTCATCCTCAGTAGGCACCGCTATCCAATCTCCGTCTTTCGGCAACTGCGGTTGACGTAGGCAATGCTGGAATATCTTGCACGTGACCTGGATTTCGCTTGTCGCACAGCCACTTATAGTGTCGGTTTCCTACATCACTGGCACAGCGTCTGGATTTTGTGTTCTCTTCAGGTTCCTTTCAATTCGAAGCAGGCGCCTCCACTACAAAAGAGAATTCGTTACACGCTATCCAGGACAGCGTCAAGCTTGTCGTTGATCACAGGTCCGCCCATAAACGCCGGACGGCGGTGTGGTCTCGCGACACGCGTTTGCTGCGGATTTTCCGACCACACTCATTCCACACCCATTTTCATTCAACGCACCGCCAGCGGACCTGCTCAGGATGAAGAAAGCAACCCATTCATTGTTATTCGCCATTGTAGCTTCTGCCATGCTACTTCCCGTTTTCGCATCTTACCACGAGCCAATCGGAGTGCGCGAGGCCATCCAAATACGTGCCGTGCTTGCACCAGCAACGAGTGCTGATTCCCCGACTAGTGCGGCTGCTGAAACTACAGCGCAGGCCGCAACGAGTGCGGCCCAACCCCCGTCGACAACAGCAGCAATCGCTACTTCGTCCGCCGCAGCTACCGCAGCTACCTCTCCTCCATCAGCCGGCGAAACCACCACCCACGCAAGTTCAGCGCCAGCGTCAGCGTCAACCCCGCCAGGGGCTGCAGTAACCTCCGTGTTGGCCACCGCTACCAATGCCGCAGGACAAGTCGTTACTAGCTACATCGTATCGACCCCCACAGTGTCCAGCGCCGCTCCTCCCCCCACGGGTACATCGAACGGCTCCGACAGTGGTGGTCTAAGCACTGGCTCTATCGTAGGGCTTTCTGTTTCTGGTGGCATTGCGGCACTTGGCATCATTGGCTTCTTCATCTGGAAGTTTACAAGGAAACGGTTTGCTGACTTCGACGACAGTACGTCAGATTACGTAAGCGTTCCATATGGACTGATGAGAACGGATATGTTCAGATGAAGCTATCAAATGGCCCGAGCTAAATGCACACAACAACGACGTCCACGCTCTCCCCACGAATTCCACCGGACGGTCAGGGTTTGGTCCAGAGAACGACTCTGATATCAACCTCACGAGACCCCCAAGCCCTAGTGGCCCATACGCGAATTCGATTGCAGCCTCGTCTGTTCCTGAAATGTACGGTGGCGGAGACCCCTACGCAGTTCCACCCCTACCTCATCTCAATCCCAACCAACCGTATCGCGACGAGCCCGGTGCATACGGTCAATCCGCTGGATACTACGACCCATATCGGGGTCCGGTGCCGGGTGCATTCAATGATACCATCTCTGATGGACATGTCGCCGAATCTATCCCGATGACTCAGATGGCTAGGATGAGGAGTCCAGGTCCACAGGTGGCATATGATATGCAGGGCCGTGCTTCCCCGGTGCCGCAGGCGGCGATGGGCTATGCAGGCATGGACGAACGATCTAGAACGCCAACTCTTGCTACGTTGGGCACAGGCAGAGCCTCTCCCAGTCCTCATCCCGCATATGGATATGGTCCGCGATAACCGCGGCCATCGTTGAGATGGCTGTGGAAGGGTGGATGGAGAGTGGGATAACGGAACAACGTATTAGACAGCCGAAGGACCAATACCCTCTGCGACGGATGTACACTCATTTGGTTGGTTGCTCTTTTCGTTTCGCATCTCAGCGCCGATGAACTGGTGTTTTTGTACAGCAATTTCTCGCGCATCACGATGCGCATCTTGGTTTCATCTCTCACTAGTATAGATATTGTCAAGGATGCTCTTATCAAATACCATCCTGCTCTCACACTTATCACATTTTCTTGCTTAGACTTTCGAGCATTCGAGCCTTTTATTCCTCAATATGCACTATACCGCTCCCAAACCAACCACTGCTAATGAAGATCTTATACATTCACAAATTCTGTGTCCCCTAAGATTGCAACAAGAGAAGAAACCCCCAAAGGTGAACAAGATCTTGACAATGCAAAACAATTCAATGTGTATGTACGGAACAAACATCAGGTCAGATAACCCGAATGCCGTCCATTCTGAATCACTGCTCTATCATCTCGGAGAGGCGCAAGCCGACATTGACGGCCAATGCGGCGAACAGCACGAGGCACAAGATGGTCGGACCGTACTTGTCGTAATAAAGACCTTCGGCGCTGCGCGCACGAAGGCGTAGTGCGCGGTACACGAAGATGATGGCCGAATAGGCGATAGAGAGTAGCGCCGCCAACGTGAAGAGCCCTGCGCTGATAAGCCCTCTGGAATCATCCGGAGGAACAAAGTTTAAAAGAGTGGTCGCGATAGAGCTGATGAGGACAGCAAAGTGTAGCCATCTCTGTGATCCCGCATGCGTCAGTACGAAACGCGATGTCAACGAAACAAGAGACTTGCCAGGAACGTCCGTTCGTTGGCGAAATAAACCTTGGGCTCAATGCGGACAGGTACCGCAATCTTCTTGCCAGATGGTGCGGTCCAGTCACGAACGAGTAGTCTCTCCTGCTCTGGTATTTCATCCTCGTTGATCCCTTCAGGAGACCGAGGGCTCGTTTGGTTGTCGCCAGTCTGGGCTTCGTTCAACCGCTCCTTCAATGTCTTGTCGAACGCAGTTGATGATGCCAAGGGATCGATAGACAGTAATTTTTGTCGAGGACGTCGCTGATCAGAGGCATGTTCCCCCTGGCGTGGCTCTAACAACGGAGGACGTTCGTCAACCTCTTCTTCTCTCGAAGATACGCCTGAACTGCTCGATCCGCCATGGTCGCGCTTCTTGAGAGATATCTCGCGAAACGCAATAGCTGCTGCGACATCTACACGAGGAAGACCTGTACATCTGTCTTCATCCCTTGCTGGTGTCAGGTCCATGACTTCGTCTTCTTCCCCTTCAGAGACCGGCTCAGCGTATGTTTCAAGTGGTGTCGTGTCACCGGAACGCTCCAGCTCCAGGGAAGTCCTCGAAGACGAGGCGAGAGGTCGTTCTACCGTCAAATATCCAGTGTTAGGCTTCAAGATGTCGGTGTCCACTGCAAGAAACACCTCAGTCAACTATTTCCTCTCTAACACGTTTCCTCTTACTCTGCGGAAGCCAGAATGGAACAAGGTCTGTCCGATTAGGAAGTAGGGTAGCACATCCATGTATGAATTTACTGTGCTTGCATGAGCTACGAGGAAAAGCGAACCTGGTTATCAACTGACCTGAACTTTGGAACAGCTTCGACCAGATGGGATTGGACTAGGTCGGTCACCCACTTGGGGGGTTGTTGGCCAAACTGCGTCTGCAGCTTGACTTCTAGGACACCATATTTGAACAGTTCTCTGTCTTCGGCGGGCACCTGATCAAAGGGATAATCGATCCCTATATCAGTGCGCCGCCAATTTTCACCCGAGCGTACACGCCCATCCCAGTTATCTTCTCTGACCATGGTGAGCTCGGTATCAAGAGAAATCCGCACACGAGCATCACCCGGTAACTGGAACGCAGTTCGATTGTAAAAGGTTCGCACAACTAGAGACGTGCTGTCAGCATACTAAACATATATGCTTGGAAGGCGTCTCACCCGGACCAAGCTTGCGAATCAAGACGCGATATTGTACCTCGCTGGCAAGCTGAATCATCGAATCGACTTCGCTCTGACTTTTCTTGCCACTGTCGGCCAAAGCTTGCATTTCGGCGTCCATGGTATATTCTCCTCGCAAGAACGCGTTCACCAGGTGCTCCTTGATGGGAAAACGGGCTTTGACGGATTTTTCTCCAGTCCAATCTTCTCGGTGGGTTTTACGTTCCACAAAAATCTGTATATGAAATGTCATTGAAGGTAGGGTAATTTGTATTCTGCGGACTTACGGTCTTGACGTCGGTATCCCCGTACCACCGCAAACGAATTGCTTCAGCACCCTCGGTCTTTTCGAGCCGACCAAGGTAGAGGTCCAAGTCTTCATTGTCAAAGTATATAGATGTAATTGCTATTCAAATTCGTGAGGTTAAACAAACAACAGAGCCTTGATAGAGCCCGGGAAGTTACCTGCATCCTTAAGATCGAATTCTTTTTCCGCATTGAATACTGCCAGCGACGATCATGGTCAGATTCGCAAACCCTGTAATTAGGAGAACGGGACAGACCAAGCACAGGTAGGTGTTTCAAAATTGCTAGTTTGAGTGGGACAAGATTGTCTGGGTGCACCTGACCACGGGTAAGACTATGTTCAGGAACAGGTAGAAGTTGTTACCCAATATTTCGTCGTCTGTCGAACGAACGCGCTCTGGTTACCGCCAGCACTTGAATCGCCAACGACGGGGTGACCACGAGTGCGGACGAGGTCGTACAGCTTCGAAAGCTTTACGATGAGTGCGTCCCAATTATATTTGTAAAACGGTCGCTCCTCCAAATAATCTTGGATAAACGTAGGTTTGAGTGGCAGATCTGTTTGTTTCTGTGAACAAAATCAGTGCTGGCGGATGGCCATGCAAGGGGTGACTAACATCATGTTTCTAGAGTCTCATTAGAACTGGACATGCGGGACTGGATGACGATACGAACCTTTAAGATTTTTAGAAAACCTGTGATATTGAGTTTTGTGTACAAGGCGAGATCATGTACATCTGCGACCAGGGTGGCCACTTCCGTTTCCAGTCCATGGAAAAGATCATCAAGTTCGTCATAGGAATCACCGCTGCCTTCGAGGTCGTCTTCGTCGTCGGAGCCTTCGTCAGGACCATAATCAGAAGTACGTGGATGAAGAGATTCGGGGTCGCTGGGAGTAATCGGAGACTGCTCCAACGATGACTGAGAACCCTGCTGAGCCACGAGACGTTTCACGTCGCGTTCGGCATCACGAATACGTCGTGAGAGTTCTGAGGTCTATCGACGTTTGGAACGTGAGCGATGCTACATTGACTGACTCGAACGATCAAAACAACCTTGTGCTTCTGGAAGTCATGGACCTTGTCCAGCTCTCTCTTGAGCATGGCGGTAAAATCGCGTTCGTCCTTGTCATCCCACTTGTGGGACGTGGTGCGAGTCTAGACGGAGGTGGGGTGATTAGGAAAAAAAAGAGACGACGGAATGAAACGTCAGAAACCTTGAGCTCCCGCTTGAGGAGGTTGTAATCGATATAGAATGGCTTCCATTCATCGTAGAGGCTCTCCTACACCACAAACGCGTTTGTACGAGATGAGGTCGACGAAGCGAGATACGCACCGTAATCCTCCTTCCGAACTTCATGATGGCGAAGAGGGCAAAAGATTGGTGGACGAGTAAAAGAGATATAAATATGATCAGGAGCTGCCACCACCGTGAACCGGAACAACCACTCCGATATCCGTTCAGACCGAAAACGTGCAAGGGAAAGATAGCAAAATATTTTTTGTGGCGTTGTGGGTGATTATGTGGCGGTGTCCCAGTATGGGTCCCCCTCAACAACAACAAGAGTCCGATCTCAAACTCGCAAAGCCTCGGCAACATGTCCCACTACACCGGTCAAAGGTCCTTCTCTTGGGCACAAGAAGGTTCTTCTCGTGAAATCTCTCGTCTGGAGCGATACTTGAACATAATGCTGACCCCGCAGGAGTGGCAAAACGTCCATCTTGCAAGTCCTGTTCAAGAACTTGCCGTCGAAGCAAACGTTCTACCTGGAACCTACCATGCGCGTCACGAAACACCCTTTCGAGTGAGTCGTCCGCCGCTCGACGCCCCCTCTTTTTACGAGCATCCTCGAGCAGCACTCTCATCCCGCTCGAGATATGGGACTGCCCTGGAAACATCACAGTCGATACCCTAGGGGCTCCTCTCTCCGAATTTGCTAGTATCGTGTTCGTCATTGACATTCGAGTGAGCACGTCGTCATCCCAGTAGAGCGAGCTCATCTCTTCACAGGATCTTTACCAACAGCCCGTGGTCAAGCTCGTCGAGTTCATTGTCGCCGCATGCCAAGTCAACCCAAACATCAACCTCGAGGTCTTTGTACATAAAGCAGAGAAGCTACAAGAGGACGACAAGATTGGTAAGCCCCTCCGTCCGCCCGAGACGGATCAGCTCGGGTGACATCGAGACAGAAAACTTTTGCCAGATCCACGAGCGCGTCATGGATCGACTCGCAGACGAATCGCCCGAATACGAACAGATTCCCCTGAATTTCCACCTGACATCCGTCTATGATTATTCACTCCAAGAAGCTTTTTCGCGCGTCATCCACAAGCTCATTGACTCCTTGCCTTATCTTGAAAACTTGCTCAACGTCTTTTGCGCCGTACGTTTCCCCACACAACGCAGCGTCTTCCTGTCTACGTTCTGACTCACCTTTCAAGAACACCTCGTCTCCAAAGGCATTTCTATTCGATACGACAAGCAAAATCTATGTCGCGACCGACGCTTCTCCTGTCGACCAAGCAACCCACAACCTCTGCTGCGATTACCTGCAAATGCTCAACTCGTTCGGACCATTGTACAAGTATGGACCTCATCTCGTTGAATAGCTAACGACCCCGCTGATCCCAGAGAACACACACCAGGTCCAACACGCCGCCCGACTCGCTCCCCCCAACGCCCGCACCGTCCGCCGTGACAGCTCCTTCTTCGCCCGACCTCCCTCAGACCGACACCCCCGATCCTTTCAAGCTGGGTACCAAAGCCCCGTTTTACCCATCTGCGTCGACGTCTCTGTCGCCGTCTCGACCGGTCACGCTCACCTACCACCTCGTCACGCCTCACTTGGCACTGGTCGCCTCGTTGCCCACGCCCGTGTTCGAGATGAGGAGGGGCCTCGTGGAGTGGAACGTCGTGTGGTTCAGAGAAGGTGTGAGAGAGATTTGGGAGGTCGAGAAGGAGCGGAGCGAGGGCGAGCTGGCTTGATGACGCGATGCACACGATTTGTAAGATATGGTGGGGGGGGGCACAAAAAGATGTGCATCAGCCGGGAGTCGAACCCGGAGCTAGGCCATGGGAAGACCCAATGTTACCGCTACACCACTAATGCGCATTATTTGTTGGTTGGGAGTGTCGAGTCGTATGATGGGAACTAGTACTCAACGTGCTACGGAACTTTTGGAGGAACACATTCCAGTATTCAAGCAAGCATTAGTGGTGTAGCGGTAACATTGGGTCTTCCCATGGCCTAGCTCCGGGTTCGACTCCCGGCTGATGCACTTCTTTTTTTCAGAGATACATCATTTTTTACCCTTTTTTTTTCGTCGTTTTTTGACGCGTCCCAATCGGATAAAGAGAAAATGAAACGTTCGACCCGTAAATATTGCCAATGGGCCAATATGATCGCCTGTTCCGACGGGTTGCGAATTCGGTAGAATGACGCTCGCACACATTCATCGCCCAAAACGTCCTCAATTCCGCCAACAAATAACTGGACAAGTATTCTTGCCAGCGGTATAAACATGTCCGTCGAATGAAACGTATCACAAGGTCCAAATGGTATGCAAAGGACCGTTTCTCCACATCCATCATCGTCTCGACGTTCAGGTTGGGTGTACACCACCGACTGATGGGTCGACAGCATAATCGTCGAGACATCGGGGTCATAGGATGAGGTGTGGAGCAGGATCCGTGATCCATGAGGGTAAAACAGATTACAAATCCAATTAGATACAAAGAAGGAATCAATGAAAGATGGGTTAAGAGGATTACAGATAGGACATCGAAGGGCATATCCGCCGGGAAAAGATACTTCAACAGGTGGGAAGGGTGAGATTCTTGAAGTTTTTGCTACAAAAAACATTGTTCATCGACGTTGTGACGGGTCTGATGAGACTTACTTTGCATCGAACAGACCCCAGTAACCCTGTCAACACCAAGTGAGTTGTTGCTATCAAACTGACACCAAAGGACCGTTACCTCGACACCACCATAGATTGCAGCCTGGAATACGACGTGAGCGTTCTCACGCCAATGACCTCGATAATATGGGGACACACCTGCCATGGCTGGTCGTTGTACTACAGCACAATGAATCAATGTGTCTCAAAAAAATCAAAAGTAGAAACGTACCTCGAAGAAAAAGTATTCCGTACCGTTTTTAGTTGCTACACAATGGGATCAGTCACACTCCACATGTGAATGAAATACTACTTACCTTGACAAGCGAACGAGTCAATGAAGTACTGAAAGCGACTGAGCACTGTCAACTGAGCCAAGAATTCGAACAAGCATACCTGCAAATTAGCGACGGAAGCGTCCGACGGGCCATCATTCGGGTTGTAGTTGAGTGTCGACGTATTCTGACCAAGCGAGGTTCAGCACAGTAGCGCGATCAGCTCAGAGAGTCGCATACCGTCGGCCAACCAGTCTCGGCAATGTACATGTAAGGCTTGTTGGCAAGCGTTGCGGCAAACTGGACATTCGTCTCTTCGAAAAAGGTATAGGTCCATCCAGCAGCATTCTCAATGCTCTGGTTCGCAAACCATGGGTGAACATTGGACATGCCGTAGTCCACCGCCTCAAGCACTAGCGTGTTGAAGTAGCTTCCAGCGTCAGCGTTACCAACTTGTATAGTCTTTCCTAGGTTCAGCGAGGTAATCATGTTACGAGTGTCTTGGATCCATGGGATAAGCATAGCGGCAGCTACGATGAAACTTTAGGTGGAGGGCATAGTCATGGCCATGACGGAAACCTGCCTGCATTTCCGGCGGAGCCGTTGGGATCGGTTTGACCTGCCGCAGTGATATAACTGTTTGGCCAAGATAAGTGACGTGATGGACACCAGCGCGGAAACACCTACTCCAGGATGAATTCGTTCCCGACAGTCACGCCGGCAACGTTGGCACCACCATACTGCTGGAGCGCGGTTTGGATCTCTCCTCTTTGACGTTCATAAGCAGTTCCGTTGTCCGTGGATATAGGGTAATTTCCGAGCCATACATTCATGTTGACCTTGGTCTCTTGAATAGCCGCAAGAACGAGCGAAGATTGGTTACAGTCTGCACCGTAGAGACGGATGTTGGTCGTGATTTGAGACATGAGCTTGAGATCTGTGAGTAGGATGCTAAAAGTATAAATATACCACGCCAAGTACTTACCTGTATGTCCTCAATGACAGAGTCTGTCGACCATTCAGCATACATTACGGGGACAAAAGGCACAGACTCACCAAGGGTTACTCCACAGTTGGGTAGTTGGGCGCCAATGGGAGTGTACGCGACTCCCCAGAACGACTGCTTCAAAGCAGGGTTCTTCTGGAAGTTGCTGGGGTCACTGGGGTTCGTGCCTAGAGGCGCACTCGTCGACGAAGAGCTAGTGCTAGTGCTACTGTCCTTCTTCGTGAGGACGACACCAAGGGTAACACCAACTGCGATAAGGACAGCGAGCGTCAGCACGGAGCCAATGACCTGGGGGTCGTGTGAGTCGAGGTGGCGACGGAGAGGGAGCACTGACAATGAACTTGGACCGTTTGTTGGACCTTTGAGTCTTTTCGAGCCAGTCGCTATTGCGGGGGGCCTCCAAGTTCTCGTACGGGTTTGCGGGCTGCATGAAGGGCGCTTCGGCGTAACCGGAGGGTTGCGCGTTTCTAAAGTTTGGGTTGGAGAGGTCGGTTGTCGAATGGAAGGGCGAAGGAGCGTGGATGCCGGGTTGGCTCTGGATGGGCTGCGTGGCAGTCAGCGGGCGGGTCGCAGAGGACGGTGATAGCAGTGGTAGTCAAGGTGGAAGGGGGAGAAAGGGACGAGCATTCCAACGCAGATATTTTATACTATATATATATTCCTCGCTTCAGAAGGGGGGACGTGCTCACGGGGTCATCGTAATAACTGTGCATCTCTGGAGTGGAGGGCATTGCGGGGTTCAAGTTGTCACGGTAGGATGGCACCTGGCGCATCATGTAGTCGTCGTCGCGCTGCATTTTTCGGATTGACAAAGAGGACGGGTGAAAGAGGGCACGACGGCGGTGAGGCGCCGGCCGTAATTAGCGAGTGCTATTTCGGATCTGACATTCTGTTTCCCATCAATCTCCATGTTCCAGAAATATCCTCATTCATTGTACAACGCCAGCTCAGCAAGGCATTCGGCCAAGCCAAGTCAACTGAGCCGACGACTTGAAAAGCTCGGAGAAGTTATGCCGCTCCAGAGACGAGGGGAGACGAACCCAGTGGAGCTGCGCACCGTGGAGTATGTCCAAGTGTTGCCGTCACCCGTTATGTGTTGCTTTCGCATGTCGCCTCGCGACACCGCGCCGAGCAAGTTAGAAATATACATTGGTACTTACAGTGTATGTACTGCCCTCTGTCCCTATCGGTACTACACAAGCGAGCGACGGAAAGGAAACATGCACCAATGATGGATGAAAGTATACAAGAACAGCCGGCAGGGCCAGGTTCCGAGTAGCGCAGCGTCGCGACTCGCTCCACACCTCCTCGACAGATCAGGTATATAGCGGTCCTCTCATGTCGCCACTCGCGGGATTGATCGTTTCCGTTTCCGGAAATCGAGATGCTAGGCGCTCACGTTGGCCCCTGGGTAAAGGCCCTCCGGACGATAGGTTTGTGGTCTTTGCTTTCTTAACAGCCGCGAGCGGTGCCTGTCGTCATCGGCGCCGCTTCGTTGAGATGGTAGGGTTCGACTGCGATTGAGGGAGGACGATGTTGGACTGCTTGGATTGGATGCAGGCCATTCGGCAACAGGTGAGAGCGGAGCCGAACCCTGTGGAGCAGTTTCTGACTCTGAGCAATTAAAGGAATCTGTAACATGTAGTCCGATCCCATCAGAAATGGGAGCAAGAGACGATGGAGAGCAAAGAATGACAGGGTTTCCGTGGAATAAAGGGGAATGAGTCGATGTTTAGCGACGTAGAAGGGTATGGCGCGCTGGCGCAGAGGAGGGTAACCCACCGAGCGGTTCGTGCGTCGTGCGGCGGCGCATGATGCGTTTCTTGTCCTTTCCGACGAGCTTCCACCCACCAGTGGATGGGCGATCGTCGTCAGAGCTGAGTAGGGCAGGATCGGACTCGTCTGGGTCAGAAGGATGAGGGGTAAGGCGGGGTGGTGGGCGCCACGATGAAGAAGGGTCGGAACGTGGTGGAGGTGGTATGTCAAAGAGGAAGCAATCTTGCTGATCGATGAGAAACTCGAGGACCTTTTGGCTGAGGTGATGTTCGCCCGGGGAAAGCTCGTGGTTAGGGTGAGAGATGAGACCAGGACGAAAGACGACGGCAAGATCTGAGAGAGGGATGGGGTGAGTGAAGGGAAGAAGAGAAGAGGAGGGACGGACTGGCAGCTGTCATGAGATTCTTGTCTGATTTGCGTGCAAAGACGGACAAGAGGTCGAGGACATAGAGGAGGAGGTATTGATTGGCTTTGGGCATGCGGGAGATCAAGCGCCGATAGGTGGCTACGACGCTGTCGTGGTTGAACGGCTGCCTTGCTAGTGGCGGGATTAGGGGTGGGGATGGGACAAGGAACGGTTACTGACCAAGGACGTCTCGGAACTTGAGGAAGGGGTGAGGGATGTGGAGAGGGAGAGGAGAGAGGACTCACGTCGTGATACATGCCATGGGGGATGACAGGTTCCTGGGGAGAAATAGGAGAAGGAGTGGAGAGGAGGACGGACGGAACTTACAGGCATCTGAATGAGGTACCGTCGAAAGACGCTGGCGACGTCGTGGGTGGTGTAGTGTTCGGCCTTCCAGTCGAGGGACTTTCCGTACTAGGGAGCGGGGTGAATGGGGGAGGGGGAGGGGAGGGGGATACGCACGCG